>CAKAOH010029340.1:0-58498 GCA_916701665.1 Sebastiscus tertius | reverse complement strand
TTGTTTTGAACAGTATCTTCACTCTGCTTTAAAACTCTTTTTGTCAGATATTTTTCAGACTTTTCTTCTGAAATTTCCAGACATTTGTTTTTGGACATTTCCTTTTTATATTATTTATTTTTATTTTTTTTACATTTTTCAGATTTTATTTTTTTTTTACGACATTTTTCTGACATATGTCGGACTTTTCATCTTCATTTCTTTGGCCATTTTTGGGACTTTTTAAAAAATGTTTTTCTGGCTTTTTTTCCGAAACTTTTTTCTAACTTTAAAACTGAGCCCGCTTCAACCTCCGAGAGATGGATTGTGTTAATGCGTTAGAGAAATTAGTGGTGTTAAAACAAATTAGCATTATTACCGTTACCTGTGACAGCCCTATTAGTTATGTTTATCCATTCAGATATATGAACTATAATGTAGTTCATGGAGATCCTCTCCATCCGAGACTGGATCCAGCTGGTTATGTATGCAGGTAGGAACAAGCGAGCGAGCCTCCGAGGGCGCGGAGGATCGATAGCACATCATCTCGACATCATGTCGGCCCCGTCGAGGGACACAAATACAATCAGGAGAGGGGATCCGAGAAGTTTACGCCAAAGAAACCCCAATTATAACGTTCATAACCGCCCCTCTGAAAAATGGATTGCTGGCGGCGATATGCTTAACTGAGTCAGAAAATTAAAAGCACGCTGAAAAGAGAAACAAGCAGGCTGGAATAGAGGGAGGCTGAGGCTTTTTGTTTAACCTCAGGTAGTGTTGCTGTTCGTTAGTAAAGGACGAAGCAGACACCTTCTGTGGACCGAAAGTTTTAGAGGTCATCAAAAGAGAGAAATGCAGACGAGGGATCGATGCGAGCGGGAACGCAGCGCTGCTGTCGGGCTGCTGCTGCTCCATTAATCCATACGTGATGCATATCAGAGGTCTGCAGCCTTCTGTCCTCTCAGAGATCATTCAAAGGGAAACTTTTACATCTCCAGGAGCAGACTTCATTTCTGTCTCAGGTGAAGAGGGGCTTCTTGTGTTTCATTAAGATGTGCGCCGCTAAACGAAGTCTCTGTTGCTGCTGTCTTCGTCTGTTTGAGACTGTTGTCTGTTAGCGTCCTTGTCCTCCAAAACATTTGTTCCCAGCTGAAAGCGCTTAAGAGCACTTTGGAGGCGCAGCATTTCCTCAGCTGAGAGCACTTTGGTCGCGTCTGGTTGCTATGATACGGAATGTCTGCGTGAGTGAACATGTCGAGAAGGCTGATGCACGTCGGGACGGACCTGCCAATCTACGTGGCTTCATGACATTTTGTGATTTAACCCAAACCATCTTTTCCTAAACTTAACCGAGTAGTTTCCTGTGAAGAAGGAAGTTTATTGTGAAAAGACTGTACGCATGGAGCGAGAGGAGATTGACACGCGTTGCTGGACATTCGTAATGCAAAAATAAATACATTTCAAAATTCATTACCATAAATACATGATTACCTGTGTTTAAATACATAAACACAAATAAATACATACATTTAAAAAGAAATATAAAATAAATACAAAAATAAATACAGAAATAAAATAAATGCAAAAATGAATAGATACATTTAAAAAAATCATGAACATAAAAACATAAACAAATAAATGCTTAAATACATAAATAAATATATACATTTAAAAATAAATATAAAATAAATAAATACATTTTAAAATTCATAAACATAAGTACATAAATAAATACATTTTTTCAGACTTTTTTAAAACATCTTTGGACAATTTTTGGACATTTTTTGGACATTTTTTGGACATTTTGGGACTTTTTATTGAGCCTTTTTTCTGACATTTTTCAGACTTTTTTCAGATGATTTTTGGACATTTTTTGGTCATTTTCTGGACTTTTTTGGACATTTTTGGACATTTTCACGATTTTTTGTTTGACATTTTTCAGATTTTCTTGGGACTTTTTTTCGGACATTTTTCAGACATTTTTTGGGACAAAAGCCCTCACACGTTCACATATCTGGAGGTCAGAGGTCAAGGGACCCCTTTGAAAATGGTCATAACAGTTTTCCCTCTCCAACATTTAGTGTAAGTTTGGAGTGTTATTTAACCTCCTTCATGACCAGCTAGTCTGACCTGGTTGGTACCAATGGATTCATCAGGTTTATAGTTTACTATGATACCAGGATCTTCACTCTAGCTTTAAAACTGAGCTGCTACAACCTGAAAATCACAAGTTGCATTGATGCGTTAAAGAATGTAGTGGCTTTAAAACACATTTATGTTAATGCATTATTATCGTGCTCACTTTGACAGCCCTAGTAATAAGAGATTGATGCTTGACGTCTGTGTATTGATGCAAACTGTTGTATGAGGATCCGTTGGACATTGATGTGTGTTCTGTTGTCTTGTCTGTTAGACCGTTGTGTTATTTCAGGGATGGTTTGAGGACTTCACAGAGACCTGTTTTTTAGTCTTCTCTGTGAAATAACAAGTACCTCTCTGTTATCTGTGTCTCCGTCAGAGTTGGCTGCGATCACCGTGCTTTTCGGCGCCATCCTGCTCTATTTCCCGTCACGCCCTCCCATGCCTCCCAGCGTGGCCGCCGCCAGCCAGAGACTCAGCTACAGGAGCAGCATCTGCCGACTTCTGAGGTAAAACCACACACACACACACACACACACACACACACACACACACACTCACACAAAGTCATCTGAAACACCACATGACCTTTTTGTTGCGAGCGTTATTTCAGTGCATTGTTCAGTATGCCTAACTCGACGCGTCCTTGATTCAACTCGGGGTGCAGACGTGAAAAGCGAGCGCTGCATTTGGAATGACTTTCAGGTGCCGTCATGTTTCAGAGCGTTTCGTTCCTGCAGCAGCAGCTCTCTGACCGCCGCGTCCCACAGATCCATCAGTTTGCTTTCTTATTTGCTGATGCGTTGCGTGCGTCTCGTCTCGGAGAGTTAAAGTGACGGGATCGTGCGCCGGAGAAGGATGTTGAATCCTAATGAAGGGCTCTGCCACTCACCATCTGCTGGGGTTGTTATCAAAGAAACGCCGGCCCTCCCTCTGGATTAATTACTGAGCTATAATACACTGCTTGCTTCTACATCATCCTCCACATCGGTTGCCACCGGGGTCAGGCGTATTCTCTAGACGCCGCTGATGCACGCGGTCAGAGAGAGATGGTCTATTATGACAAGGTGCTGGAATGCATTTATTGATGTTTCATCACCTGGGAAAGGGAAAATCTAGAGACGCTGATTGAATCACGCTGGAACAGCCTCCATCACTGCTCTGGTGTAGCGCGGTACACCGATACTAGAAAGGTACCGCGAGTATATACTGATATATACTGTATATATAGTGTTTTAATACGAGCCGTGAGTTACGCTCTGTTTTAGAGGACGGTCAGAGTTGTCAAGTCTGCTTCTTATAAGTGACTTTGGTCGCTTACAAATGTTGGTAGTCGTGAGTTGCGTTTTCTAAAGTGTAGTTGCTTGTTTGGGCTCCGTTCTCTCTCACCTCTCTAGACCCGTCTAGTTTGTCCTGTTGCACAACTCCCGATCATCTTTGCAGGGTTGCTGGAGTTTAGCTAACACTGTCAGGTACTAAGTGGGCGAAATATGGAAAAAAGTACAACAAATACTGGGAAACAGAGAGCGGATTTGCCCTCAAGTGACGATTCAAAGGCAGTTTGCCGTCTTTTTAAGTGTGATGTATGAGCACGTCATGCCGATCTGGTTAGACAAGAAAGAAGAAGAAACTGTAAAGTTACAAGCTAAAAATGAAATCAAATGTTCAACTTCTTTAAGTTTATAACAATAAAACTGTAAAGCTACAAGCTAAATGGAAACAAGGATGAGCTGTATTAACAGCTTTAATCACAAGTTGGATATCTAAGGTCTCAGAAAGGGACAATCAGAGTCAGGGCTGCACAATCTGTCGTTTCAGCAGCGACATTGCGTGCATGTTCAGTAGTCGCATTGCAAGCAAGACGTGCGATGTCAAGCAAGACAAATGAAGTCAAACACGTCGTAGTACAACTAGTTCTGCTGCTTCATATTAAAGGAAAACTTGCCTGAAACCTGAAAATGAGCGAAGAACAGGAGAAAAACTCTCAGGGTGCAGGAAGATTTGGTCGCTAAAAGAAACCAATATGAGAATATGTCGGCTGCAGAAAGGATGATGTTGACCAGAAACATGTAGTCTGTGTTTACCCTCGGAGCCACGAGGAAACAGCGTGCTGCCCGAGGAGCGCCTCCTGCCTGGCTTGTGGAGGAATGAAGCCCGTGGCCGTGGCGAGGGATTAGAGGGTTGGAGGAGGAGGAGGGGGGGAGAGCTGGGCGCCGGTAGCCGGGGAGTTTGGCCCGGCTCGGTTTGGCTCTGCGGCAGGAAATAGCTCCACTACTGTGCCATGTTGTCCACGGGCCTCTGACCAGCACAGAGAGGCTTAACTCCCAGTAAGAGCTCCCTCAGAGATACATGACAGGGAGTGGAGCTGATATCAACCTAATGCACAGTGTTGGACACATGTACGGGCACACACACACACACACACACACACACACACACACACACACACACAGACGGGCCAGCTGAACTAGGCCATCCAGCTGAGAGTGGTTCTGTTCCACTTGTGATAGGCAGCCGTCCAGTGACCTGTTTGAGCATCGTGTCGTATCTCGGTCCAGCAGCGTCGAGCCTCCTGCGGGGACTGGACACGGAGCAGGAAGTGTCTCATACAGGTGGTGGACAAAATAATGTGAACAGGAAAAAGGAATACAACTCTTAAAGGTGCAGTGTTATGCTCCAATCATAACATGGCAAACTGCAGCCCAACAGGCAACAACAGCTGTCAGTGTGTCAGTGTGCTGACTGGACTATGACTTGCCCCAAACTGCATGTGATGATCATAAAGTGGGCATGTCTGTAAAGGGGAGACTCGTGGGTACCCAGAGAACCCATTCACATCCACTGATCTGGAGGTCAGAGGTCAAGGGACCCCTTTGAAAATGGACATGACAGTTTTTCCTCACCAACATTTAGAGTAAGTTTGGAGCGTTATTTAACCTCCTTCATGACCAGCTAGTCTGACCTGGTTGGTACCGATGGATTCATCAGGTTTATAGTTTACTATGATACCAGGATCAGACTTTTCTTCTGCCACAGGGAAACGTCTTTCTTCTTTATATCTTTGTGTCTCTGGAATAGTAATAAATATGAATAGATGAGTATCGGCGTGTATGTCGTGACGTCCTCGGTGACAGCAGGTGACCGACTCGTCAGTTAGTCGAGCCGGTAGATCTCCGTTGATGTATGTGTTCATCCATCCAGCCTGTCAGGGTCTGAGCGTTGGTTAATGATCTCCAGCTTGATGAGTGCTTCCAGCTGCTCACATCTGCTTCCACAGCAGCAGTCTAATTACAAGTCTTGAATAGTCTCTGCACGAGGTGTAAAGTCACCGTTGTGTTCTGCTCACAGTGAGAGAGGAGAGGAAAGCCTCCCTCCTCTCCTCTCCTCTCCTCTCAGCAGTCAGACTCTCTTTAGCTCTGAGCGTTGTCATCCTGATGCATTGATCTCCAGCCGGGTCTGCCAAGGACAAATGGCACTTAGCTGATGACGCCGCCGGCTTCGAGACTTCTTCAGAGATATTTCATCATCAGCAGAAGGAGAGGAGAGGAAAGGAAAGGGACGCTCACATTTGGTTATCTAAATAAGAGGTGCATGGATATTGATTTCCTGCAGTTATGGCAAGGTTAATGAAAAGGGTGCTGGGGGGGAGGGGGGGCAGAGGATGCTCCATCACGGGGCTTTTACGACCGTCCCTCGATACTCTCCCCAAGGCCGAGTCGCTTCATGCCGCTCAGTCCGGACTAGGGATGCACTGTTTTCAGACCGAGTACAGGTACTTCCATTTGGGTTCTCTCCGATACCGAGTACCGGTACGAGTACTTCTCTGAGCCTAAAGAGCCTCGTTAACAGCCAGCTGGAGAGTGTGAGCGACACACGGCAGGCTGGGGAGTCCCGCATACGAGGCGGTGCGCCGCCACCGGCTCTAGGTCGGCTTGGAAAGGCTCGGGGCAAAGGTGGCTCGCAACCGCAGCTTTACAGCGCTCCCCGCCCGGACGGGGCTCTCTGCTCCCGGTGCGACTGTGTACCGGGGTGGACTGTCCTCAGTGCGCCCCAACCGCGTTGTGCCCCCCCCCAGATCGGGGCTCGGCCCACGTGAAAGGCGGCAGAGGTCTGTGGCGATGTCTGCAGCCCACCCGACCCGTCTTGAAACACGGACCAAGGAGTCTAACGCATGTGCGAGTCAGAGGGTGCAAGCAAAACCCCGTGGTGCAATGAAAGAGAGGGCCGGTGCGCGCTGGCTGAGGTGGGATCCCGACCCAGTGAAGTCGGGCGCACCACCAGCCCGTCTAACCTGCACCGTCGGGGAGGTGGAGCGTGAGGACCCGAAAGATGGTGACGAGAGGTTAAGGTCACGTGGCGTAAAGTGGTATCGGTGCCGTTGTATCGGTGCTGTTTTGAGAGTGCGAGTACATGAGCACAGCGTCGGACCCGATACCCGATACTGGTATCGGTATCGGTGCATCCCTAGTCAGGATCAGACGGGCCTGTAGCAGCAGCAGCAGCAGCGGCGGCGGCGTGGAGATGTTTGTTCCTCTGAGGAGAATAAAAGAGGCAGGAAAGGGAAGAGGCTGTGAGCGTGTCGCTGTGTCTCAGCGTTTGAAGCTGTCGTCGGGCTGCGGGAGGCCTCAAGGTGTTCTCCAGATGTCCCCTCGTGATACCGCTCAGGACGCCGCCGGCATCCTAAAGAGCGAGGCGGTGGAGGGAGGGAGGGAGAATAAGTTAAACTGTGTCCAGGAAAACAAACCAGTCTATGAATCAGCCGCCCAGTGATTCTAATCATGCCGTTGGGGGTCGAGGAGGTGGCGTGCTGATTTAAATCAGGGCGGAGGTGATCAGCGTGGGAGTTCCGAGTGATTGTAATTGGGTTGCATGTGATTGGAGGGTTTGCATACTGTACATCACGAGGCTTATGCAGGCGTCTTCTTCTTTATTTCTCCCCTGTTGATCCCAGAACTCTGAGAGACGGCTCATATCAGATAATAACTATAGTTAATAAATCAGTTTATCACAGCTGGGAGACGGTTTTATCTCTTATTTGTCCGGTTTGATTTCAGCTGATAATCTGATAAGCAGCCGTCAGTCGACTCACTTAGTGTTGAAAAGATAAGATGATTCATCAACTGGTCAATGGACGGAAGAGGAGTCACTGACAGATTACATAATAAATAGTCATTTATCAAGCAAAGATGACAAACATGTTCTGGTTTTAGCTCCACAAATGTGAACACTTGCTGATTTAATTAAATAAATAAATAAATTGAATCATTTTTGGTTTTAAGTAGGGTTGTCAAAGTTAACGTGATAATTAAACACAATATTGTTTTATACATTTTAAATTAATTTATTCATTTTTGCATTTATTATTTATTTATTTTGAATTTATTTTGAATTTATTTGTTTTTGCATTTTTTAATTAATTTATTCATTTTTGCATTTATTATTTATTTATTTTGAATTTATTTTGAATTTATTTGTTTTGAATTTATTTTGAATTTATTTGTTTTTGCATTTTTAATTAATTTATTAATTTTTGCATTTATCATTTATCTATCTATTTATTTATTTTTGCATTTATTTATACACAAAATAAAACTGTAAAACTGGTATTTTGGTTAATTGTTTTCAATAAATCACACAATAATGTTTTTAAAAAGTATTTAAAAATCGATTTTTGGAAGTGAATCGAGTGAATGAATAATTTTTGAGGACAATCCTCCGAAACACGTCTATAAATACCTGAATATTTGTTATACTAAGAGACTTTAACAGTAGAGGTTAAAACACTGTGGGATGAGAGAAACCAGGATGTTTTAGACGCCTCATTAAGATTCATCTGGAGATCTGAAGTCTTTAATTTGAGCAAACTGCTGCATGTTAAACAGAAGAAACTGTGTCAGTTAGCGATTGATTTGTTGGCTATTTGAGAAGTTAAAGATGTTTTTACCCGGAGGACGGCGACAGGACCGGCCTGAGAAATGATCTGAATATGTAGTTAATAAATAAACCAAGAGGGAAACTATACAACAAGCCGCTGTGTTTCAGCACACAGCCTCGTCATTATGCATCGAAGAACTCATATTCATATTCTGGGGAGAATCAGCACACAAACAATTAGCTTGTACTGTTGCATTCACACCGAGAGCCAAGCGAACATCTCACCTCGTTTGACCCGCTCCGGAGAGGAGGAGGAACTCGTCGCCATAGATACCAACACCTGTTCTGTCCTCCATCAACCATGGAAGAAATAACCTCTGTAGCTGCTTTGTACATGTTGGTGAAGTCTCAGATATGTCAGAAAACCAAACGCCGTCGTGTCTGTGTTCATAACGTCACCCGGCGGCGAGCTGTATTCACATCCAGCGTCATCACACTGACTGTATCTAGCAGCCACACATCGCTACTGCGGTATGAACCCAGAATAAACAGATTGAGCTGTGATTTAATATCAATAAACAGATCAAAATGATGCTGAAATAACTACATGATGATGCTGAATTCATGCTTCGTCATGTCTGTTACCATGACGACAAGCAGACGACTTTTAAAATGCTTGTTTTCTGAATGGAGTCTGGATGGATCAGCGCCGCGCGAACAGTTTGCTTCGCTCTTGGTGTGATAAGAGTTTATTCTGTGAATGTAATCTCGACCCTCTCATGTGTCTAATGTGTCTCTTTTAGTAACCTGCGGTTCCTGATGATCGCGCTGGCCTACGCCGTCCCCTCAGGAGTGATCGCCGGCTGGGCGGGAGTCCTCGACATGGTCCTCACACCAGCTAAAGTCAGCCAGGTAGGCGGCCAACACACCCTGGTTTATACGTGTTTATATCATCCTGTACCTTCCCAGAGGTCTTCCTCATGTATTCAGATCTCACCGTTCAAACTCTGGTCAAAGTATGTTTTAGCGTCAAAAGTCTATTTTCCGTTCAAGTCCTTCTAAAACCTTTTCGATGTATGCAGCGGTAGACCAGCAACTCCCCTGAGCTGAGAGGTCAAATTACTGTTTTTGTGAATGGAGTCTGGTGGCTGTGAAGAGAGAGATATAACGGCTAAAAGTAACAAAAATAATATTAAAAATAAATGGAACCATTAATTAACTGATATTTCTGTTTTAATTTGCTTCTTTATTTATTTATCTTTATATAATTTATTTACTCTTCTATTTCATTTTCCCTTTTATTTATGTATTAAATGTATTTATTTATTTATTTTTAAATGTATGTATTTATTTATGTATTTATGCATTCATTTCTGCACTTTCCCTTTGCATTTTACCCTTTATTTATTTCCCCACACTTATTTATTTCTGTATTCTATTATTTTTACATTTCTTTATGCATTTCTGCCTCATTATGTAAATGAGGGCACCGTCACTCAACGTGTGTCATCATGGGGTCATAGATGCACATCGAGTTAAATAAAAAATAAATGCAAAAATATATAAATACATAAAAAAACATGCAAAAAATAAAAAATAAAAAAATAAAATAAATAAAAAAATAGAAAATGCTCAAATAAATAAATAATAAATGCAAAAATTATTAAATAATTAAAAAGGCAAAAATAAATATACAAATGCTAAATAAATGCTAAATAAATAATGAATGCAAAAATTAATAAATTCATTCAAAAATGTATAAAAATAAATAAATAAAAGTGAAAATTAAACAGAAGAGTAAATAAATAAGAGAATTAGTACAAAAATAAATAAATACGTAAAGAAGCAAATTAAAACAGAAATATCAATTTATGTCACATTTTATCAATTAATTAATGGCTACATTTAATTTTAATATTATTTTTGCTACATTTAATGACATTTATTTATTTATCGAGTCATTTATTTGTTTATTGATTTATTTTGGCAGGTTCCGTCCTGCGTAGGTTACCCTTTAGGTGGATACGTTGCAGCCAAGTCTGACAGAGATGTCAAGGTTTATCTTGTATAAGCAGCTCGCCTGATTCATTTAGCAGCTTTTATTTCCCCGTTATGAAAACGTCCGCTGAGCCGGCGTTCTGCAGAGCGTTCTGTAAGAGTCGCCGCTCGCTGAGACCAACCACAGGATGAATAGCTGCTGAGGGTTCTCTTCAGTCTCATGGCTGCTGCTTCTTGAAACACCTTTCAGAGACGTGTCGAGTGATGCCTGTTATTGTCCAGGTGAAGCTCAGACCTGAAATCCAGGAGGCATAATTAACCCCGAGGCTGCTGGTCTAACATGAGAAGAGTGTTATGGAGTGGAACGGCCTCCAGACAGCTGAGCTTTACTGCAGCGGTTTATTAACTCCGTTCCTCCTCGTACAATAACAACTTCAGACGGATCTCAAGGAATCTAAATATGAAAACATCCTTCTGTCACTGAAGCTACTCAGCGCTTCTGTCCGTTTTTAGTGAAGAGTCCAATCAGTCTCCACATTTACATCCCTGCTCGCCATCTTCAGTCTGAGCCGGGCCGAAGAGGAAGACGAGCTGAGTGGAGAGTCGGGCTGTCGTGGTGAAGAAACATCCCCTGCTGGCTCAACAGCGATATGCATATTATTGACTTTATTTATCCTGATTTTAGTGCTACATAAAGAAGCTTTATTGTCAGGCTGTTAATAGGTATACTGTTTGTTTTAAATGTCGAAGAGGACAGTTTTAAAACTCATTTAAACACTTGTTTATTGTTAGATGCAGAACACAGACGGGCGATGAGCCGCAGCTTTGGTTGCGTCTGTTTATTTTTATTTAAAGGTTATTTTTTTGGCTTTTTGCCTTTATCTGTTAGAGACAGTCATAGTTGTGGAAGGAAGAGAGAGAGAGAGAGAGGATGACATGCAGCAAAGGGCCACAGGTTGGATTCCAACACCGGGCCGCTGCAGTAAGGACTCAGTGTTCGTACATGGGGCTCTACCTGCTCTACCAGGTGAGCTACCTGAGCGCACCCGGTTACGTCCGGTTGCTATGATACAGAATATCAAAACGTCGGCACATGGTAGAGTACTTGGTCGCGCTGCAGCACGTAGAGAGAGAGGACGGACCGCCGGCCTCTTCATTTCACCTCTGGTGTTGTTGTTGTAGTTGGTGTTGTTGTAGTTGGTGTTGGTGTTGTTGTTGTTGTTGGTGTTGTTGTTGTTGGTGTTGTAGTTGGTGTTGTTGTAGTTGGTGTTGGTGTTGTTGTTGTTGTTGGTGTTGTTGTTGTTGGTGTTGTAGTTGGTGTTGGTGTTGTTGTTTTGTTTGTCGTTCAGCACTTGTACGTGTTGGATGTGACGTTGTGGTATTTGTCCCGCCCCTCCTCCGTTGTGATTGGACCTGCTGGGTAAAGAATAGACGGTGACGATCGCAGCGTTTTACCTTAAACAATTTAAAATGTTCAATTTTTAGCGACCAGAAAAAAAATAACGAAACATGCAGCGCAGAATAGATGCTCAGCGCCTCGTCACGCTGCCGCCGTTTGTAGCACAGAATAAATACGCGGCGCTCCCATAGAGTGCTGCAGGGATGACATATGGCTGTAGTCAAACAGGAAGTGATCATCTCCCTGGTTCCCTCCACTAACAGCCAATCGGTTTGTTCCGTTGAGTTTTGGATTGGATTTGGCAGAAAATAATCTCTGTAGCAAAGAAACGTTTATGAAACTGACATGTTTTATTCAGCAAGATCATTTCCATAAATGAAATTTGAATGCAATCAGCAGAAATGAAAAGCCAACGTTATAAACTATAGCTATAAATCAACTTCACCGCGGTCACATGAACGTGAGTAAACACCACGAGGCTGTAAAGGAGGACGAGTCATTTAGCCACTTGTTAGCAAACCGCCTTTTTAAAGACACATAAAGGCTTCAAACTGTGCTCATGTACTTGTACTCGCTAAACGGCACCGATACCACTTTAGGGCGGGGTGACGTTAACCTCTCGTCACCATCTTTCGGGTCCTATCGCATACGCTCACGCTCCACCTCCCTGACGGTGCAGGTGAGACGGGTCGGTGGTGCGCCCGACCCCGCGGGGCTGGGATCACACCAAAGGCGGCGCGCGCCTTACTTACTTTCTTACTCAAATGTTCGTACCTGTACTCGGTCTGAAAGGGGAATCGGTGCATCCCTACATCTAACTAAACACCTGTAGACTTCCAGACGAGGGAACAGGAAGTGCTAACATGCTAACTCAGTTCTGGGTTTTAAGACTACGGTATTGCAGTTCTTGCAGTTCTTGCGACAGCCCTAATGTGGCGCAGGAAAGAGGAAAAGCTCGCTATAGTTTACGTGTTACAGGTCTCGACACAGCAGAACGTCAAAAGACAAAGAGAGAATCTTTACAAGGTTATCATCAGACAGAGGATGAGACGCTTCTCGTCTCACCTCCGTCTTTATACCTCGCTGAAGAGTCGCAGAGCGAATACCAAACTGTTCTTAGATTTCATTTCTTCTCTCTCTCTCTCTCTCTCTCTCTCTCTCTCTCTCTGTCTTCCACCGTTCTTTCATCCGTGCTCGTTAAGAAGATCTGTTATATGAATAAAGGTGTTGCAGGATATCCGCTGGGTGCAAAACTTTGAGCTTAAAGAATAAGTGAAACGGAGTGGAGCGTCTAAACGTGGCGAGGCGGAGGAACGCTGCAGAAGATCTCTGAACATTTTCTCTCTTCTTCTTCAGGCGTGGAGACGTTTGTTCTTCAACTCAGGTTGAACGGAAGAAAAGCAAACATCTTTCTGTTTAAGCTCACATCCGGTTTCCCTCTCTGCTCCTGAGAGCCAGAAACAGCCCAGAAAGGAGCATATGATGTGTATATATAGACCGGTTTCCTCTCTCTGCATTCTCATTTCAACACAAACACTTTGAGCTTTGCTCTTTTATTATCCTTCAATCATCCATGAAAGGTGTTACTGAGTCTGACTGTTTCTCTGGTAATTTAAAGGAGGCAGTCGGAGCCTCAGGCCGAGGCATCGATAGCAGAATAGCTTTCTATTAATGTCCTCGTGCTTTCCAGTAATTGGTTCATTTTGGTGCAGACGGGTGTTTACATGCAGGTGAACTCACAAACACAAACTTGGTCCTCCTTTTCTGTTGCTGATAAAAGCTTGGCTGCTGCCAGTGTTGTCTGTTTCAGCCTGTTGTGATGCAACGTGAACCTCCAGTCAGCGTTATCTATCTCTGCAGACCAGATCCTGCTCCAAAATGGGCAGTATGCACGTATGCTCGTTTCTCTCCTAAGTGCACCGTTTCCATCCTGTCGGGCTCCCTTCATTAGTGCTCACAGACCACAACAGGATCTGATGTCCTGCGTCCCACCTACTAGTGCTGACTTCCAGTCGTTGTGGTCTATTTCCACATCTGTCCTAGAAAGTTCTAGGACAGATGTTGATATTGATATAAAACAGTAGATGCAACATTACGTTATAACTAATGGGATAAGTATCCGTCATCTTACCTGGTATTTATTCTAATCGCCACCGATGAGCAGCAGCTGGTTGTCAGCTGTTCAGCACCGAAGAGACCAGAGAGGCTGGCATCACTTTACACAGGTCAGTACAGAGTAGCTGAGAGCAGGGCTGGGCGATATGGCCGAAAAATAATATTGTGATATTTTTAGGCAATATCGCGATACACAATATATATCGCGACATTTTCAAATATCCTCTAAGCACTTCATAAATGCTCGATTTAACCCTTTGATGCATACAATCACACCACTATGATGATTCTTGTAGTCCCTGCAGCTCACTGTATGTCTGCATTAAAACCTTGTTTATATTCATTAGTGGTTTCTGTTGGAACTATTTTAATGTTGCAGGCAAAAAGGGGGAAATGACAAGTTCAATTTAACAAAACAGCTTCCAACAGTATTCACTTTAACCAGATAGTTATCTGACAATACATGCTTTATCTATTTTGATATATACATACACAGTTTTTAATGGTGTGTAATAAGTGTAAAGTAACTTACTGTTATGTTTACCAGTAAGCTGTTATAACATTGCTGATAATAAAAATGATTATTTTCCCAGCAGTGTAGAAAAAGACTCACCAGCCGCGAGGTGCAGCCTGCTGTGTGGCCAAAACTACAGTCTGGTCCACTTCTTCGGGCTCACAGCTTTGGTTCTGTTAGCTGGACGTTCAGGTCGGTAGATGTGGAGAAGTGGGTCACCTCTGTTAGCTGGACGTTCAGGTCGGTAGATGTGGAGAAGTGGGTCACCTCTGTTAGCTGGTTGGCCAACTTTTCTCTCACGGAGATGTAGAACTCCAGTAGAGCTTTCTCCACAAAAAATGTGCGACCAGGCAGTTCATATTTTGGATGAAGTGTCTTAATGAATCTTTTGGATCCGGGCTTTTCAACTACGCTAACCGGCGTCGTGATGTAGTTGTTTACAGCGGCCGGGATTTCTTTCCATTTTGCATAAAGACCTCATAAGCCTCTTTCACCATATTGGTTCCATCCTGTCACATCTACTGTTTTCTATCTGTGTTTCTGCCTATGTTTGGAGCTCTTTCTTTCTCTTCTCCGTCTCCTACCAGCAGGTCTGCTGCTGCTGCTCCTCTCATACTCATATCCAATAATGACCTCTGTATTACAGATGTCAAATGCTGTTTTAAAGTGCAGCTTTCCTCCACCTTTCCTCCGCTTCATGCAGTCATTTATCCTCCAGATCTCGTCTCTCCTCTCTGTTGATCTATGTCAGCGGTCTCCTCTCAGCTGTTTCTTCAGGGTTCCTCTCTAAAAATACTTCTGTCATGGGTTTCCTGTGATGGATGGAGAGGTAACCGATGCTGCTGGGGGGCGGTGGGGAGGCAGCAGGAGTCATCAGATCAGACAAATGTCGTTGCCTATTTTCTGAGACCGGATTGGTAAAACAAACTTCCTCAGCAGACGGTTCTAAAACCGTTCTAGTAGTAAAACATCCCGGTTTACGTCATGATGCCCTGCAGGATACAGATTCAAACACCCTGAGAGACTCTTGGTTACTTCATGTTGACCTGGTGTTTCTAAGGAGTGACCTTAAGTTCGGACGTTACGTGACAAATAAGTCAACGTTTGAGTCAAAATAAGTACGGAAGTGGCGTTACTTAAGTTCGGAAGTTACGTGACAAATAAGTCAACGTTTGCCTCAGGGATTGGAAAACCGAGGTCCTGTCTTGAAGCAGAGGTCGGAGGTCAATCCCTTGAGGGCCAATCCTAAGATTCAGCTTTTTCTAGCTCAAATAATGGAGGGTTTAAGAGTTTAATCTACATGAGTGGGAGTCATTCTTTGTGGCTACTGGAGTCCACAAACCTTTTAATCAACCAGTGTTTAGTTTCCATGTAAGGAATCTGTAGATAAAGCAGAGGAGAGGATGGGTGATGATGTAGTTCTGTTGGCGTCCAGCGCCGTCTGGCAGCTTGTAGCGGAGTATAGAGTCGTATAAAGATGAGAAACAGTACCCACAAGTCCAAGGCTAGGTTACTCTGCCAGGTGGATACCTCCGTTTGTGTGAGGTGCTGAGTGAGTTTCTGGACTCGGCAAAAGAGTTCACTTCCATCCAGTTATTGTTTCCTCTCCAGACCTTCAGCCCTGCGGACACACCGGCTGCTGGTTGGCCGAGAAAAATATATAAAAACAACAGTTTTCTTTTGACAGAAGCACATCTCGGGTTGTGCATTTTCTCAGTCCGTCTTTCCTGCAGTTATAATGTTTTGACAGAATTCTCTCCACTGTGTTTATAATAAGTAGGAAGTGGAAGTAGGGGTGAGGCCAGGACAAGAGGCATTGAAACTACAGCTGTCAAAGTTAACGCAAATTCGTTTTAACTCCTGTGAGAGAAAAATACCACGTCTCTTGTGATGTGTATGTAGCATTTGTTTACTCAGATAAACCTGAATGTCCCGGACGAGCCCCCAAAATGTTGGAGAAATTATTTGATAAAAAGTCTCTGCTCATTCAGTTAAGAAGCACTTAAATTTATTCAGCAGATGCATTTGGATCCATACTGCAGACAAGTCAGTGTCAAAGACAAAGAGCTCCCTCACTGCAGCATTCTTTATAACCTTGGTTTAGCCTTCCCCCCCTTGTGGCCCACACCTTCCACCCTGCTGTGTGAAAGCATTGTCTATTCATACAAGGGAGTTACTTGTGATTAGCTAGTTTTAGCAGATTGCAGGTGCGAGGGGGGGTAAGAAATGTAACTACACATCAGGACAGTCTGTGCTCTCCTTGAACATTCAGATTTATCTGAGTAAACGAATGCTACATACACATTACAAAGGGCGTGGTATTTTTCTCTCACACTGCTCTAATTTCTTTAATGCATTAAGGCAACTTGTGATTTGTTTGGTTGTAGCGGCTCAGTTTTAAAGCTAGAGTAAAGACACTGGTATCATATGATACAAGGAATCCATTGGTACCAAAACTCTCATGATTTTATTCCGACATTGGAAATATGTCTGCGACAGATCGCTTGAAAAGTCGTTTGGTGTAAGGTCGGCATTAGATTAAAGGTGCAGTTTGAACTTTAAGGCTGGGGGTTCACAAAGAAATCTAGAGGGAATGTAATGTGTACGACACAAAGAGGTTTAATGTATTGGCATGTGTGTAGTTTACATATTACACCACCAAACAGAATGCAACGCAAGCAAGCGGCAGTGACTCGTTTTTGGCAACTTTTGTCAGAGGCCCTGTTTCTATTTATTCCTTATTCCAACGGATGAGGACCGGATACGATATCTGATACGATATCTGATACGATACCTCCTGATTTCACCAGATCACCAGGAGGTTTACTGAGGCTACTGTTGGCTGTATTGTTTGTCAATTCCAGTAAATATCGCAGAATAAAACCTGTGTTTTCTGTTTTTAAAAAAAACACAAACGTCGGAAGAGAGCGAGTACCTCTCTACGTCTCCAGTCTGATCTGGAGCTCACAGCTGATCGGTACGGGGTTTGTTTACATGGCGCAACAGAATCTATAAATAAAAAGACCACAAATCTATCTTCTTATCTTGTTGGTTTCTTATTCTGTCAATAAGAAGACACAACAAGGTCGATATTATTCATCATTACAATAAGTTATTAGCTCTACGTTATTATAAAAGCATACAGATTTCTCGGAGGTTCAGTGAACCCTGAACAACGCAGACCGTGCCTGTGCATTACACTCTTCCTGTCTAAACCCAAGACTTAAGAAGTTTCTGTAAGTCGACCCCTGACCTGGAACTGGGATCGTTTCAGATCTTGTAAAAGTGCTTCACTCCTGCTGGCGTTTGCTGTGTGAGCTCTGCAGACTGAAGGATTTAGCGTCGAGCTTAGCATCACCATAATGAGTGTATGACTCAGGAAAGCCTTAATGGAGAGAGGATCCATTTAAAATTCACAGAAGTGCAGAACCTGCTTCTTTTAGTCTGATTGCTGTTTTTTTTTTTTTTTTTATTCCCGTATAGAAAAAGCCACTTGTGAAGTTCTGGATCAGTGTTTATCTTCATCAGAGTGAAGCTCTGCCTTCACATGGAGCACTTCCTCTCTATTAAACGCCGTCTTGTGGATTTTCAGGGATTACGTGCAGTGAGTCGGTGTAGGAACACCATGTAGAACCAAAGCTAAGGATAAGGTCTTTGATTATTGGCTTAAAATGGCTTCTAACAAGAGATTGAGAGAGAGGGAATCAGTGAAAACAAACCTTGGCTTTCCCCACGCTGACACCAGTCATCTCCAGCTTATTGACACAATCGCAATACAGCAGACGTGATTACGCTTCAAAATCTGGCCCCTTTTTAGGCTTCCAAGGCTCTAAGAATACTGCAGTTAATTAACTCTCCACCCGCACATCAAATAACAGGCATTTGCATCTCAGAATTGAAATGGATTGGCGAGCAGTGTGTTGTGTTCAGCTTCCAACTGATGTGACGTTATATATATATATACACCTTAGAAACCCTCGCACTGTGCTGCACAGCCTACACAGATAACCAGCAGCTGTTATGTAGGTGCTCGTGGGTGTCTCAACATGTTTGTGAATCACATTTTCAATGTATCCTCATATAGCATTTTATATATCTTATGAATAGTGCGTGCAACACGTGTCAATTTCTGCTTGTTACGTGCATGCAGTCTTTTCAAAATCGTCTTCTTGGCTAAGCGCAACTTAAAGGGACTATTTGTAACTTTCAGAAATGCTTCTTAACAGCGACACCTGTGGCCGTGAAATCAACGAAAGTCAGCGTCGGGCTCGCGCTTGCTCGCTCTACATAGACCTGAAGGAGCATCGCTCTACACAGTGAGGAGACACACGTCAGCTAAAACCACAACATCACTCTAGATTTCAGCTGCTTGGCAGTAATGTTAGCTGACCAGACCAAGGTCTCTCCATCAATCAATGCTGATCCTAGTGTTGGCTTTTCCTGCCTCGGCCTCCCGACCGCGGCCAGAGGGAACAGGGGAGACGCCGGAGTTTTGGTCGGAGACAATAACGTTTCTCTCTGCAGAGCTCCGTCACTTCACGAGACACGGGAAACCTCTGTTGGTCTGGAGGAGCTGCAGCAGTTATTTCTGACCAAACGTCCACTGAACATTCACTAGATATTCTCAGAGCTAAACTAACTCTCCTGCAGTGTGGAGTGAGCGTGCGTTGTCTGAGTGAAGGTAAGCAGGCAGAGGAGACGAGACAGCGGCCACACGCGAGCGCGCATATGCGACCCGGTACATTTATACGCTTAGAAAGTTACAAACAGTCCCTTTAAGTTCGGAAGTTACGTGACAGATAAGTCAATGTTGTCTTCTGGTTTCCCGCGGGGTACGAACAGCGGGAAAAAAAGTGTTTTTACCCCCCCCCCGACCGCCTCTCTACGCAGCGTTTGTCGATATTTATACTTCCTGGTTCACGATTACGTGGATTACATACGATCCTCTTTGTGTACTCGGGGTGTCGGTGCAGTTTGACCTCGCCGAGCTGCTTCAAGTCAAGCAAACAAGCGCAAAAAATCTAACGATGACGTTTTGCGATCATCACTTACTAAATCGGAAGACCTTTTACATTTAATAACTTTGATCGTCCGCTTCTCCTCATTATAGACGTTGATGACAGGTCGATGCAGAGTCTGATTAGGCAGAAAGCATCAGAACCTACTTAACATTCTGCTGCCTGGCCGTCTCATCCTCCATCTGGTTGGATCTGTTGCCTCGGGGAGATTGATGGGAACCAAACACCTTCGCTGGCTCTCGGAGACGATCTCGGCCGCGTGCTACCCACTGATTGGTTTGGTTTGATGTGTGCGTGCACGCCGCTACACGTTACCTTTTACTGATTCTGCTGCCGTCCTTTAACCATAACGTCCTTTCTCCTGACTTTAAGGGATGCGTCGGCCTTCATCCTTGTAAATAAGTCAGGACAACACACACACACACGCACAGCTGTTGTTGTAGCAAAGCCGCCTGTGAATCTAGCAGACGCGGTGATTGACAGGCCTCGGCAGAATCCTCCGTCGAGCTCCGTCCTGTCACGGACTGCATGTTGAACACTGAATAACCTTTATTCCTCTTCTTCTTCTTCTGTTCCGTTCTGACACGCAGGTGGACGCAGGTTGGATCGGTTTCTGGTCGACTGTTGGTGGATGTGTGTTTGGAGTCGCGATGGCCAGGTGAGATACTGCTGATTGTGACCAGTCAGGTGTGTGAGAGGACGACTTTATACGTCTGAATCGTGTGTCTTCCATGCTTTTAGCTTGTAGAAAGTCCTCTTTACAAATAGTTATCGTTTAGTTTTCACATATTTTACTAATCATTTTTGGACATTTTTTAGATATTTTTCACATATTTTGCTCAAAATGTTTGTTTTTTTTTCACACGTATCTGAATGGTGTTTCATGCGTTTAGCTTGTAGAAAGTCCTCTTTACTCACAGATGTTATTTTGTTTAGTTTTCACATATTTTAATGGTATTTTTTGGATATTTTTCAATATTTTTTCACATATTTTTATAAACCTTTTTCAGATATTTTTGGGATATTTTTCCCAATGGTGAATGGTGTTTCATGCTACTAGCTTGTAGAAAGTCCTCTTTAGAAATAGATGTTATTTTGTTTAGTTTTCATATATTTTACTGGTATTTTTTGGACATCTTTCGGATATTTTACTAATAAATCTCAGACATTTGTTTGATATTTTTCACATATTTTACTAACAATTTTTGGGATATTTTTCCCATACATCTGAATGGTGTTTCATGCTTTTAGCTTGTAGAAAGACCTCTTTACAAATAGATGTTATTTTGTTTAGTTTTCACATATTTTAATGTTTTTTTTTTCGGATATTTTACTAATAAATCTCGGACATTTGTTTTTATATTTAGCTACAGGTCATGACTCTTTCACATCGCAGGACGGCAACTCATTTGTAGTTGCATTTCCAAATGGAGATTTTATTACTTTCCAAACTTTCCTACGATCATTTAGGCTACTAGTAGTTTCTAACGAGAGAGGTTAAAGGGTTTGGGAGCTGTGTTAAAATCAGACCGTCAGCCTGGGATTTGGATTTTCTGGCCTTGGCCGAGGCAGCATCTCTTTCTTCTAGTAGCCTGGACAGCAGATGGAAAACCAAAGACTGTTTCAGCCTTTCACTCTGAATGTGCAGAAAGGAGCAGCATGTTTATTTATAATTTTAGTAAAAGCATCATCAAAGTATTTCCACGCCAGTCGTACATCATTAATGAGAGATCCTGTTCCAGTCAAAGTCAAGGAATTGATAAAGCATGAAAATAATAAATCCATGACTCCGTATGCAAACATATCATACTTCAGTGTTTCCCCCCTGACTCTATTGTTTATAACATTATTAATAACTCTCTCTAATCTCATCTAGTGTCCTTTAATATATATGATCTGATGCAGCGTCGCTGTGATAGAGGGGGGGGATAGATGCTAATGCAACGAGCCACTTCAGCTCCGTTGATGGATAGAGAGCCACGCTGCAAAGACAAAGTGTGGAGTCTGCAGAATCCAGGGATTCATTCCCCCCCGACGGATGTATGTTTATCGCGGGCCGAGGAACCAATCAGCACTTCCCACCGGCCCACAGTGTTTCCTTGGAGCTGTAATCAGGGGAATGAGCCCATAACTCGCTCTGTTAATCAATGGAGCTGTTAGCAGCAGCAGATGAGAGTGTATGTAAACAGAGCTGTTGAGTTATTGCTGTTGATTACATAGACTGGGACTCACTGGAGGGATTGATTAGCCTCTCTGTGCTGCAACAGTTTACACTTTAATGAAATTCAGCTTTAACAATTGGCCACATGTCATTAGCTCTACATGTACACGGCCGGTGAATAGTTAGTAACCTGCTGATACACGGCTGGATGGGGTCCAGTCAGGTGTGTGAGATGACGACTCTACGTATAGAAAGTCCTCTTTACTAATAGATGCTGTTTTCTTTAGTTTTCACATATTACACTAATCATTTTTTTATATTTTTCACATATTTTACTGGTATTTTTTGGGATATTTTTCACATATTTCTGATTTTTTTTCATGCTTTCATGATATATTTATGATATATTATTTTTCACACATTTTACTAATACTTTTCAGATATTTTTTCACATGTCTGAATGGTGTTTTATGCTTTCAGCTTGTAGAAAGTCCTCTTTACTGATATATGTTATTTTGTTTAGTTTTCACATATTTCACTAATATTTTTCACACATTTTTTGGACATTTTTTAATATTTTTTTCACATATTTTACTATTAACTTCAGATATTTTCGTGATATTTTTCACATATTTCTGAATGTTTTTTCATGCTTTTAACATGTAGAAAGTCCTTTTTACTAAAAGATCTAATTTAGTTCAGTTTTCACATATTTTATTACTATTTTCTACACATTGTTTGGATTTTTTACACATATTTTTCAGATATTTTACTAATAATATTTGGACAATTTTTTAATACTTTTCACATATTTTACTTATAATTTTCAGACATTTTTTGGATATTTTTCACGTATTTTATTAATAATTGTCGCATTTAGCTTGTAGAAAGTCCTCTTTACTAATAGATGTTATTTTGTTTAGTTGTCACATATTTTACTGGTATTTATTGGATATTTTTCAGACATTTTTCACATATATTTTGGAAATTTTTCACATATTTTACTAATAATTTTCGAAGTCCATTTTCAACTTCTGTTAAGTTTTGAATGATCTTTTAGTGTCGGCCGGCCTTCAGCGGAGGCATACGACCACCAGGCTGTAACTCTAGTTTCCCTCTTCATCAGCTCGCTGTAATATGATGAGGAGACGTTGGGAGGAAAGCTCGTGGTAATGAACTGAGCAGAGAGTGCTCTTTGTCCTCCGACTCACCCACCAGCAGCCTTTTAAGATGTTAATGTCAAGATGTGACTTATTATACGCCGCTAGCTGTCCTTCTCCCTGCAGCTTCCTCCAGCCAGCGCCGACGCTGAGCACAGTTTCCACCGTTTAAATGCTTTTGATGCTTCAGGTGCTTCAGTTTCACGTTTTAAGTGTCCTTTGCTCCTGCAGAGCTTCAGTTCTTGGGGGGGATTAGCACTTGGCCTTTGCAAAGAAAACGAAAACACTGGCTGTCTGCAGACGTGTCACTGCCGGTGTGTTGCCGGTGTGTTGCTGGTGTGTTGCCGGTGGAGAGTTGGTCTGGCGCCCGTCATGGAAACATTTAACAGACTATCTGGGAGCTGGTTAATTGCAAATCACATATTTCTGAATGTTTTGTCATGCTGTTAGCTTATAAAAAGTCCTCTTTACTCACATATGTTCTTTTGTTTAGTTTTTTGGATATTTTTCAATATTTTTTTCACATATTTTACTAATAATTTTTGGGATATTTTTAACATATATCTGAATGGTGTTTCATGCTTTTAGCTTGTAGAAAGTCCTCTTTACTAATAGATGTTATTTTGTTTAGTCTTCACATATTTCCCTAATATATTTCAGACATTTTCTGAATATTTTACACATAATTTTCAAATATTTTAATAATAATTTCAGCCATTGTCACATATTTTTCGGACATTTTTCATGCATATTTTGGATATTTTTCAATATTTTTTTCACATATTTTACTAATAATTTTTGGGATATTTGTTAACATATATCTGAATGGTGTTTTATGCTTTCAGCTTGTAGAAAGTCCTTTTTACAAATAGATATTATTTTGTCACATATTTTACTAATCATTTTCGGAGTCCATCCTGGCCGCACCGATTTCAAATGGTAAATATTAAACGTGTCACTGCCGGTTTGTTGCCGGTGGAGAGGTGGTGTGGTGCCCGTCATGGAAACATTTAACAGAGTATCGGGGAGCTGTTTAATTGCGTGGCTCAGGCAGGAGCTGATTGGACGACAGTCACACGCTGTACGCTCTTTTTTCTCACGGCTCGAGGAGCGTTGAAAGAATACCTAACAAGCGTCCCTCGTTATCTTCCCATTACAAACCCGGGGAAAAGAGGGAGAGAGGGAGAGAGGGAGGACGAGGCGTCAGGAAACAGACCCAGGTTATTCTCCTTCACATCACCGAGGTGTGAGCCAGACTCCAGGTTAATGAGACGAGATGGAAGCGAACACAAATGAGCGTCAGCCGGCGCCTAATTTGTTTTGCCTGCAAACGGAGGACAATCTGTGATTGCATGCTGGTCATCATCATATTACTGCGTCTGCATCTCTTTAGTTATTTACTGCATGTCCCTCGCACTAAAAGACGTAGACGGGCCCAATTTCTAATCTCTCACGCCGAGGATAATATTTCATCATTGTCCGTCCGCAGGCAGAAAATGTAATCTGATTCTACATGATGTTATCTTTATGGCCAATAAATCCTGTTAGAGCAGAGGAAAAGATAGACTTTTAATTCTGGCGTCGCCTCGCGAGGTGACTCGACCCTCTTTACTCACTGAGTAGTGTGACACGGCTCTGAATTATATCAGCGGAGGCTCCGGTAGCTTGTTCAGTATTATTCTGGATTCTTCTTATTGTCAGCAAATCTCATCAAAACACCAAAACCAACAAAGTGTTTCCAGACGTTCTGACTTCCCTCCTTGTCCAAGGCTAGTCCAGTTTGCACTAAAGGTCTTCGTACACCTATTTTCCATCTGAAATACGAGCTCCTATTGTGTCAGTCACATTTCCACAGAGTTGTTTGACCTTTCAGAGCCACCGTCCACGGAAACGTCATCATCCAATAATGTCTGACAAACATTCCCTCTGTCTCCCAGCACAAAATACTTTATGATAAAGAAATATAAGAATACAAAGATGCAGGATTTAAAGACAGATTGAGGATGTAGGAGAGATCAGACCGTAGTAATCGATAACTTCTAGCTGACGTCATTCGTTCATTAACCCTGTTGGGACTCGTGCTGTCCATCTCTCCCACGTAATTCATTCAGTTTAGTCTTGTATTGTGAATTTTTGCAACGAAGAGAATAATAAAACACATCGGACTCAGTGTGAAAGGTTTCTGTGCATAACGACAAATACGGACTTAGTGAGCAAAGACCTTAAAGCCTCCCTCCAGCCGGCGTTACTTCCTGTTTTCTGGTTCTTTCTCAAACAGAGAACGGGGTCGGGTTAATAGTCAGACGTTATTCATCACCATGGCAACCAGATTGCATCGTTTCTCAACCCCGTTTAGATGAATTTACTGATCATCAGACCACTAATGAGACCAGAATAATCTCAACACACCGACTCTCTCTCTCTCTCTTCTTCACCGTCTCCTCCTGGTGAGGCGGCCGTCTGGCTGCTGCTGCACCGAGGACGGATATACTTTACGTGTTACCGAGGTCCGCCGTTTGAAAGGCCGGCCGCTCTCTCCTCAGCTCCAGCACCGACACCGACACCGACACCGACACCGACACCGACACCGCTCCGGGCTGCTTTGAGATTCCTTCATTTCTCTAACGGGACTTTTCTCTGGTTTTCTGTTGAGCTGAAAGTTGTGCGCTCCCGTCGTCCGGACCTGTTAGAGGCCGGCAAACCTCCGGTATCGTCTGCTCTCTGTTCATTTATCTCCAGCAGGAGGAGACGGTAAACAATAGAGATACACAATACACAATCAAATGAAAAACCTCAGTTAGCTACGGCAACAAGTTGGACTAGTTAACTACAGCTAACCAGCTAAACAGAATTATCAGTTTGCTGCTCAGACGTAAATGAGCATGAGTTCGCCTGCAGCTTGGAGGATGACCTTTGACCTGCAGCTTCTACTATCGTCAGACGTCATATTCACATTTTTACAGCAATCTTCTTTTTTAACTTTGAGCACAAAATTAAGTTATTATTCAGAAACAGTGTTGCTGATCAACTTAGTCTGGGAATGACTCAAATAAATATGAAATATAGAAATGCCACATTACACTGGAGGGGGGGGCTTTAATCTGGTGGTTTTCAAAGCCTCAAACTTCAGTTGTTAGTTTAACTCAAACGGTGTCATGAACCGGACTTATCTCGCCAATCAGTGAGCGAGCTCTTTATCAAGTGGACTCAGGGACCGTCAGAGTTGGGAGGACATAAGCTACTTATGGTGATCAGATTGGACGTGATATGGGGGCGGGGTAGTCTGTGATCCTCTCTGTAAAGAGATGAGGGCTCGTCTGGGTGGTGGGGAGGGTGACGAGGGTTTCATCCCTCTCTGGCACCGGCGGCGGCTGAAGGGTTGAGCCAGGCGATGGCAGATGGGTGATGCAGATTTGAGGCGTGTAGCTGCGGAGAAGAGACGCCAGACATCTCTGTAGTGGAGAGCTTGGCCCGCTGACCGGTCGGACTCGTCCAACTACAACCGGCTCATCGGTTCAAACCTCAGATCTGATCTCTCACACTGATCTGGAGTCTAAAGGAAGGAATCACTCTCTAGTATCAGCATCCGTCCTGGCACGCCGGCTAGTGCTGCCTTCAAATGAGCTCGTGAGCTTCACACAAGAGGGGTATTTATCTTTATTATGATTTTGAAATAGATTCTTTAATGCCAGAATATGTTCAAACAAAAGTCAGAAAAAAGGCCGATTATATGTCTGAATAAAAAGTCTGACAAATGTCTGAAATATTTCCGAAATAAAAGGCTGAAAAAAGACTGAAAAAAGGCGTAAAAAAATGCCAAAGTATTCCGAAATATGGCCCAAGAAATTTCCCAAAAAGAGTAAAATATGTCTGAAAAGAAGCCAAAAGAAGTCCAAAATATGTCTGAAATATTTCCAAAATCAAAGGCTGAAAAATGATTGAAATATGTCAGAAAAAAGGCAAAAAAAAATACCAAAGTATGTCCGAAATTTGGCCCAAAAAATGTCCCAAAAAGGGCGAAATATGTTCAAACAAAAGTCAGAAATATGTCTGAATAAAGGTTAGCAGGAATCGTTATGGTATGGCGGTAACGTGGCGGTGGAGCCGGCCATCGCTCTCGTCTCCGTGGTCAAATGGGCCGACGCTACGACTGTAGAGCACCCAGAGACTGACATTATGTTCTCTGCATTGAAACGGCCCCGATGGAGCTGACCATGGATGGATAAAGAGAACGGAGCTGACGGGAGAGCTAGAGACCACCTTGGAGAAGTTACAGGAAGTAGACACGTTTTCAAAATAAGGTGTTAACAAAGGGAACTGTAGATACTAAATACATCTATGGAAATCAGATTGATGGATTATATTCACCAGAAGTACAAAACATTATAAATTAAAAAGAAAACTCCACTAATCTGGGAGGAAATGTCTTCATTCTTTGATTTCTGGGTTGCTGGATAATCAATAATTCCTGACAATAACTGATATATTTGACTTCAGGACGTCTCTGACTACATACATGCTGAACATCAAACATTCTTACTGGATTCATTTAGAGTAAAAGTCTCTAGAAGTGATTCAACTTGTTCCCCTCATGGTCTAGTGTTAAAAAAGTTAACAACAATCACAATAAATCAGAATCCATATCGCTGAGATGAGGTGAATTGGCCCCTGGTAACCAGGGCGATGCTAACTTCCTGTTTCACATCATCCCTGGAGCTCTTTATTGTTTCTATCTCTTTGTTTCATCTCCTGTGTTTTGGTCTATCTGTTCTCTGTCCATGCAAAACCAAACTGATTAATGAATAGAGAGTATAGCTGCTGTCCTGTGAACGAGGAGGTGACGTGGTGAAATCCCCGGAGACGTCGTTGTTGTCGTCTAGAAAACGCCGCCGCGTGGCGACGTTCTCATTATCCGTCCGGAGGATGATTTCCCTCAAGCTCGCTGACAGAAACTTCACAACCTAGCTGAACTAATCAGCCTCTTCCAACGCGCTCCTTCTTTTATTCTTGCATTAAGTTCATTGTCGGAGTGTAACCCTCCTTTTTCATCGAGCGTCGTGTCTGCGAGCAACAAAACAAAAGTAATTAGTGTCTTTCTCTTTGCTGCCGGCTTCTGTAGCTTCATCTAATCTCTCACTAGCATACATATGCAGAGGAGCGGAGGGGAGTTAATGAACTATGAGGGTTTAGAGAGGGCTACAAAGACAAACCGCAATGCTCAAGAGAGAGAGAGAGAGAGAGGGAGGGAGTTTGGGAACGGCCCGGTGGCTTGTCTTCCACAATATATTACAATGTGCATCTCAAGTCCGCCTGCTTAGCTGCTGAAACAAATTGAATCAACTGTGGGAGAAGTGTCTCAGCTCGTGTAATGACAAGAACAAGTGACGCTCCCAGAAAGAAGTGGGAGAAGGAAATGATCCGGCCGTCCTCTGAGACAACGCATGTCTCCGGTAATAGATGATGACACGGAGGACGCCGGCGTTTAGACGGAGCTGCTGGTTGGAGCTATGAAGCTGTTTTAGTTCAGGATATGTTCCCTCAGTGGTGTTGTTGTTGTTGTTGTTGTTGTTGTTGTTGTTGTTGTTGTAGTTGGTCTTGGTGTTGTTGTAGTTGTAGTTGTAGTTGGTCTTGTTGTTGTTGTTGTAGTTGGTCTTGTTGTTGTTGTTGTTGTTGTTGTAGTTGGTCTTGTTGTTGTTGTAGTTGTAGTTGTTGTTGGTCTTGGTGTTGTTGTTGTTGTTGTTGTAATTGTTGTTGTTGTAGTTGTTGTTGTTGTTGTAGTTGTAGTTGTAGTTGTTGTTGTTGGTCTTGGTGTTGTTGTTGTAGTTGTAGTTGTAGTTGTTGTTGTTGTTGTTGGTCTTGGTGTTGTAGTTGTAGTTGTTGTTGTTGTTGTAGTTGTTGTTGTTGTAGTTGTTTTTGTTGTTGTGGTTGTTGTTGTTGTTGTTGTTGTTGTGGTTGTTGTAGTTGTTGTTGTTGTTGTAGTTGTTTTTGTTGTTGTGGTTGTTGTTGTTGTTGTAGTTGTAGTTGTAGTTGTTGTGGTTGTTGTGGTTGTTGTTGTTGTTGTGGTTGTTGTTGTTGTTGTTGTGGTTGTTGTTGTTGTTGTTGTTGTTGTAGTTGTTGTTGTGGTTGTTGTTGTTGTAGTTGTTGTTGTGGTTGTTGTTGTTGTTGTAGTTGTAGTTGTTGTTGTTGGTCTTGGTATTGTTGTTGTTGTTGTAGTTGTTGTTGTTGTTGTCGTCGTTGTTGGTGTTGTTGTTGTTGTTGTTGTTGTTGTTGTTGTGTATTAACTGATATTCCTCCTCCCTTCCTCCTCCCAGGTTTGCAGACTCCATCCGGGGGATGTTGAAGCTGATCCTGGTGCTGATGCTGGCGGGAGCCTCGCTGTCCTCTACCTGGTTCACGCTCACCTGTCTGAGCACATTCACTCACCTCCCCTCCACTGCAGGTGGGTCCGCAGCAGCAGCAGCGTCAAGGTCACACTGAACACGGGCAGCTAATAGCAGCCAGAGACTCAGTAGAGATCAGATACACCTTCTACCTTCTCAAATACAGGACAGTCCAGTCTGAAGCATTCAGATCAGAACAGCTGAGTTTATACAGTCCAGTAGTGTAAGGGATTACGATTTCCTAAACAGTAATTATATTACAGTTATTATTCCAAGTAACACTGTGTTACCAGAACGCAATTTATTTGTGCCAGGTAGGCTGATGTTCCGATGACATGAACACGCGGCAGGTCAGTATGCATCTGCACATCGCGTTGAACTTTCAGACTGGTTGGAATTGTAGTCCTTCTGATACATACTGTAACACCACCAAATTTAAAGGACCAGTGTGGAGCATTTAGGGATGGAATATATTATAAACAACTGTTATGTTGTGTTAAAATGTTTTCTTTAGTGTTTAATCACCTGAAACTAAGAATGGTTGTGTTTTGTGGAGATAGGAGGAAGTTACCGCTTTTATTGTGGTAGTCTGAGTAACGTGACGTCATATCCGTTCCGTATCCGTCAACCAAAACAAACCTCAGAGAGTCTAAAACGTTGGAGGGTCGTCGTGGATACGACCTGCACCCTCACATGTTAAATCCAGCGTGGTAAACACTACACATCCAGTAAAGGATGGAAACACTTTGGGTTTCACACATTGACAGGAAAAGCAGAGCTAGACAGAGCAGAGCTAAAGCTGCATGCTAACTTCTAAAGAAGGACAAAATATGTCCGAAAATAAGGCTGAAAAAAGCTGTAATACTGTATGTCTGATAAAAAAAATTTAAAAGGCAGAAATATGTTCGAAAAAAGACAGAAAAAATGCCAAAGTATGTACGAAATATGGCCCAAGGATGGATGTGAACACCCTGAGAGCTTAAAGTCTCCAGCTCTGGAGTTCAGAGTCTCACCGCTTCACTTTCTAAATGTTTACCCAGTGTGATGTATATTCGGTCCACATTCATCAGAATCGGTCCATTAGGAGACGTCAGTGATGAACCCGTCGGGACATTAGTGGACTGAACTGCCTTTTCTGAGCCAAACCAATAAGCATACCAGCATGTCGTCGTTCAACGCCACTGACTCCAGCCGCCGCCGCCATCATCCATCATCCATCATCCATCATCATTCTCCAGGCGCTGGCACCGCTCGCTGTCTGTCTGCCTCACGTCCACCTCTCTAGCCAGACGCTGGCAGTCTGCAGCCGCCAGGCTCCAACCTCGTTCATCCACCTGGCGTATCACACGAGAGGGTGGCGGCAACACAACCTGCCAGAACGCCTCGTTATCCCAGTATGGCACGGTCAATAGCACAGATCAGTGTCATCTGAGCGGCTGTCTTTCAATCATTTGCATAGACGTTGTCAATGGGGGTCAGTGATGGTACGTGTCCACAGGGGCATTTTTTATCACGAGGGGACGCGACGCTTCCCAACGTTGGACGTTCGGTGTGCTGTCCCTAGAAACAACCAACTCGGCTCCTGATTGGACGAACGCTTTCCCGCCATTGGCTGCTGCTCCCAGCTTTCAAACCGGAACCAGTCTGGAGGCTCGTTTGGAAACTTTCTTCTCTTATTTCACGTAAATAATTCACTGAGATGTGTTTCTGAAAACATTTGAGGAGAGAAATAATCCATGTTGATGAATTGAGTTTGTGAATCCGAACTAACCAAAGTCACACAATAACACAAACTAACTAACCAATATAAAATTCCAGGTTTTTTCGATGGAGTCTGGTGGCTTTGGGGAGAACGTAGATGGATATAATCACTTCAGTTCCCCGTCAGAAGGGGCTGTCTGATGGCGAGGTAATCAAAGCCACCAGACTTCCTTGAATAAACAGTAATTTTTACCAGAACACGGGAGTTGCTGGTCTGCCGCTGCATCGATCGGTTAATTTGTGATTCCGAACTAACCCTTTAAACACCAAAGTTTAACACAAACAAACTAGCCGATGGAGGCGGCGGTCGACCAGCTACTCCTGTTCTGAGAGGTAAAATGACTGTTTTTCTGAATGGAGTCTGGTGGCTGTGAAGAGAGCGCTATAACAGCTTCAGTTCCCCGTCAGAGAGGGCTGTCTGACGGCGAGGTACAGCAGTGAAAATATTCTAAATATAACGTACACTTAGATTAATACAGCTATCCCTTTAATTGTCCTTGACATCCTCCAGTTAACTTCACATTAGTCAACATTATGTAACTATCACGTTGGCCTGAATATGAGGAATGAAATAATCTGCACATTAATCAGTAATTCAAATAATTATATTTAGCTCTCAATGCATAAATGTAGAGTCCTCAATCGTACTACTACATAGTGTCTAGAAGAAGAAAACGCCTTCCTCTGCTCGCCACGCGTTCCTTCCTTCAAGGATCCCCCGCTGCCTTCTGGGAGCCGGTGGCTGATAACCTAATTCAATAACGTGACGGGGAAAGTGCAGCGGATTGAAGCGCTCTTAAGTGTTTGATATCAGTGCTTCATTAGAGTTGAATAAAGACGAGCGGGGGACTAAGGCTGCCATTGATGGCTGCATGAGTGGCTCCCGGGTTCCCCCGTCACAGAGCGCCCGGCCCTCAGCGGCGCCGTGATTAAAGGGACGCGCGGGCTAATGGGGAGCTCATTTGGACCAATCTGCTGTGATAAGGGAGATGGAGGGTGCCGTGATGCTCCAGAGGTGACGGCTTAATCTCCATCGCACATCCACTCTGATGCTCAGTCACACATTTCACTTCAGGTCCCAGCCAGAGGACGGCAGCTGAGACGAGGCCCGGAGCTCGCCAAACACACTGAACGCTTGGCGGGGTTTTTTTTTTGTGGATACAATTTTATTGATTTTACAGATATGTATTGGAAATTATTAACAAAACAAATTACATAAAATATAAAAAAAATATAAATTAAATAACAACAATAAATAATAATAAAATAATAATAATATTTAAAAATCACTAATAAATTAATTATAATAATAAATACCCTGCCCCCCAATAAATACAATGTGAATGTAAAAGTTAAAAAAACGAGAAAAAAGAACAGAACTAATGGCGACTACACAGAAGGGTTTTTTGTGACTACATTTTATTGATTTTAAAGATATCCATTAGAAATGATTAACAAATAATAACATAATGTAAAACAAAATGTTAATTGAAATAATAATAACAACAAATACAGAAATAATAAAAATGAAATACATAACAACAATAAATAATAATAATAATTATAATAAATCTCCTCCCCCCAAAAAATGTAAAAGTAAAAGAAATACTAATGAAATTAATAATAATTAATAATAAATACCACTGCCCCCCAAAAAGAAGTTAAAAAAATGGCGACTACACACGCAAAGTTTTTTTTTGTCATAACATTTTATTAATTTTACAGAATTAATAACAAAGAATCATAATTAAAAACTAAATATTAATTGAAAGAATAATAATAAATAAATAAATAAAAATGAAATAAATAACAACAATAAATAATAATAATAATAATAATAATAATAAATACCCCACCCAAAAAAAAACTTAAATGTAAAAATTAAAAATATAAAACAAACTAAAAAGTAATTAATTATCAAATTTTATGCATGTAAGAAAAATTACATAATTTAATAATAATATTAATTTAAATATAATAATAATAAAAAATAACAATAAATAATAACAATAATAATTAAAAAAAATACTCATAAAATGAAATGATATGATATAATTATAATGGTAATCCTGTCTGTTTCTCCAAACTCCATCTCCTGTAGTAATACACTGACTATGGAGAAGTAGCTCACACACCCACACTGAGAAACACCTGAACTCTCCCTTTAAGGGAACATATTATAAATGGAATCTTTCAGGATGAGGGTTCGTCATAAATCTGTGCTGCGGAGAACAAACGGTTCAGTAGGAAGCTGTTGACGGAGGCATAAATCACCGCTGCTGCTCTATAAAGCTGACCAGTGTGTCGTCTCTTTTTAAAACAGTATCTCAGATCACATCAATTAAACGCTAACGTACGGTTGTTGTTGTTCTATTTGTTCATCTCACAGCCATCCTTTACACCTCCTGCATCCTGCTGGGCATCTTCATCAACAGCAGCGTGCCCATATTCTTCGAGCTGCTCATCGAAACCGTGTACCCGGTCCCTGAAGGCATCACCTGCGGAGTGGTCACTTTCCTGGGGAACCTGGTCACCGGTCTGCTCCTCTTCTTCCTCACCTTCTACTGCACAGGTAAGACGGGAGCACCACACGGAGGAAACCACATGACGATATCCCTGTTGCTGTAGAAGTCTTTCAAAGTATAAATGCATCTGTTCTGCTCATGTCCAGCTCCGTGGGATCTACAAAAAGCCTCTTGGACCACTCAAGTCCACACATTTTTGACATGTCCTCCTAAACCGTAGGTTCGATTGGTACCAAATTGTCTGTGGATCCTTATTGGACGAAGCCTATCAACATTTTTCAAAAGCTTGTTGATATCGCATTGCGTTTTGAAGATATTGACCAGTGAACTTTAAGAGGGCTTTGCAGGAAATTGGCCATAATTCATTGACCATTAGTCCAATCATCATAAATCTTGGTAGATATTGTCAGTACGTGTTTGGGAATAGGTGTACCAAAGCATTGACAGAATTTCACCAAATTTGGTGCACATAATCTGGGTGGAAGTCAGCCATTTTGTGCCATTTCAGGGCATCTTTGCCATTTCCAGGCACTTTACTTTTACGAACTCCTCCTACATAATTAATCAGATCGACTTCTAATCCTGTCAGTACAATCTAAAGACCTTTGCGTTGAAAAGATATCAAGCGTTTGCGCAGTCATTTAACATTGTTGCCATGGTGTGGCGGGGAAAATGTGCCTTTCCCCAAAAAGGACCTGACACACCATCACCAAGCCGACGGTCGGCCGTCAGACAATGGTGGGCTGTTGGTGAGCTTCTGTCTAGTTTTTGTGGTCTGTCCCGCTCCGTCTGTGGAGCCAGTCTGCTGGTTTTCCTTTGTTTAGCCTCCAGCTAACACCGTGACCTCATCATGACGTCGACACTAAAAGGGTCTATATGACTGAGCAGAGATCCTGCTTCGTTGTGCCGACGCCGTGTTGACCGGCGTCCCACCGGCACCCCCGACGCGAGGGCCGTTCATCGCTGCTCGCAGCTTTAATTCTTTTGTATTTCTTATTATCGACAATGAAAAACTCTGAAGTTTCTGCTCCATTCAGAAGCTTTACCGTCCCCCTGCAGGTTTCTACCAAACCTCCCAAAAGCTCCATTGTTTTCAAAAATCCATTTCAAGCTCCTGCAGATGCTGCCGATAAAAGGCGGACGGCGGGACAATTAGGCGACAATGCAATTGACACAATCAGCACAAAGAGAGAAGAAACTTGTAATTCAGCCTCAGATTTATCTTTGAGTCGGCTGCAAAGTTTGATATAATGATTCAGGCCCGCAGCAGAGAGGACAGCGTGTCGTCTCCGCCGCCACCGCCGCAGCCGCAATCGCAACCAAGCTCAATCATCCATATGAGCGTGTGTGTGTGTGTGTGTGTGTGTGTGTGTGTGTGTGTGTGTGTGTGTGTGTGTGTGTGTGTGTGTGTGTGTGTGTGTGTGTGTGTGTGTGTGTTGGTACTCAGCACCATGTTTTGTGATCTTTGCCCACCTGTCTCCGGTTTCATTAACCTTCCCTGTAAAGTTTGGCTGCACCAATCAGCTGGCCTGGCGGACCATCTCTGCTGCCCGCTCCGTCTGCCCGGTTTGTCTGAGTAAATAAGAGATATGTTTCCTCATAAATATTCATGAGCTTCGTCCTCCTGCTCTGCTGCTGACAGCTGCTGCCTGACAACTGTATCTCCATCCGGCCGTCTGGGTTGTCTCGCCGGTGTGCAGGTGGATATTATTATTATTGTCTGACCTGAACAGCCGTGGGGCCCTCGGGGCCTTCAGGGGCCCGCTAACAAGCCTGACAGCCGAGGCACAAAACCAGCTTGTCTTGTTGAAAACAGCTGGTGTCAAACATTTACATGACACCACAAAACGGGCCAGAGCTAACGATCATTTTCATCGTGGATTAATCTGTTATCATTCTGTATCTTCCCAGTGGTGTTCTTTATATATTCAAATACGAACTTTCAAATTTTGGACGAAGTATGTATGTTTTAGCGTCAAAATGCTATTTTCCCTTCAAACTCTTCTGGAAGCTAAGTGACGTTCTGCTGTGGACGCCACGTTAGTTTGGATCTGAAAGTCACACAATAACACAAACTAACTAACTGATGGATGCAGCGGTAGACCAGCTACTCCTGTTCTGAGAGGGAAAATTACTGTTTTTGTGAATGGATTCTGGTGGCTGTGAAGACGACGATATAACGGCTTCAGTTCCCCGTCAGAAAGGGCTCTCTGACGGCGAGGTAAAGCGGTGAAAATATTCTAAATATAGCGTACACTTAAAGGGACTGTTTGTAACTTTCTAAGCGTATAAATATAGCGGGTCGGGACACATGCACGCTCGCGTGTTGCCGCTGCCTCTCCTCCTCTGCCTGCCTGCCTTCACTCAGACAGCGCGCGTATTCTCGCTCAGCTCGTTCCACCTCTCACGTGCATGCTGCTCACTCCACACTGCAGAAGAGTTAGTGTAGCTCTGAGAATATCTAGTGAATGTTCAGTGGACGTTAGAAATAACTGGACGCAGAAATAACTGCTGCAGCTCCTCCAGACCAACAGAGGTTTCCCGTGTCTTGTGAAGTGACGGGGCTCCGCAGAGAGAAACGTTATCGTCTCGTTACCTACCGGGTGCCGGTGTCTTCCTGCTCTCTCCGGCTGCGGGCGGAGGGAGACGAGTTTCTCGCTGCAGAGCCCCGCTGCCTCAGCCTGCGCTGAAGCAGGAGAAGCAAACACAGTATCAGCATTGATTCATGGAGAGACCTTGGTCTGGTCAGCTAACATTACTGCCAAGCAGCTGAAATATAGAGTGATATTGTGCTTTTAGCTGACGTGTGTCTCCTCACTGTCTTGAGCGATGCTCCTTCATGTCCATTTAGAGCGAGCTCAAGCACGAGCCCGACGCTGACTTTCGATGATTTCACGGCCACAGGTGTCGCTGTTAAGAAGCATTTCTGAAAGTTACAAATAGTCCCTTTAAAATTATATTGATTTTTTTTTCTTCTCTAGTCTTTTCAAAATGAAAGTACTTGGTTAGGTCTAGGCAACAAATGTACTCAGCTAGGTAGTGAGGTTTAGGAATAGATCACGGTTTGGAATTAAAATAACACCGGAAGTGGCGTAACTTAAGAACGGAAGTTACGTGACAAATAACTCAACTTTGACTCATGAGACATGAACACTGGTTTTTGGGTGAAGTCAAGTGTTCGCCGCTCTTTATACTTCCTGGTTCACAATTACGTTGATTACATACGGATTGATTTCATCACCATCACGAACAATATGTGAAATTTGTGTCTTTGTACGCGAGCCTTATTTTAAGATGGTGGAGTCTTTAACTGCACCTTTGCCACAGGACTGAAGCAGTGCGCTGCCACCAGTCTCTCATAAATATGTTTAACATGGTTGAGAGTGAAGCTGGAGGGATGTGGAGTGGATTAGTTTAATCTAGTTTTCACAGTGAAAAAAGAGGGACAGTAGCTGAGGGATAACTCCGTCCAAAGTTGTTATCCAGATGACAAGCAGTGTATTTTGAATTCTCTGAAGCAGTAGTGTATCAGGATGGTGATAAATGATAGATTAGTCAGACATATATATATAAATATATATATAACAGTTGAGGGTAGACAGAGCTTTAAGTAGATGGAGCAGCTGCAGGTGAACACACACAGTAGGACTCATAAAGAATACATGATGGCTCCTCAGCTCGACACTTCTCTCTCTGCTGTGCTCGGTGATGGACTGCTTGGTGTGAAGGTGTGTGTGCATCTGAATGGTCTGTATTTATTCAATAGTTCTTAGCTGTGAGTTAGCTATAAGCTAAATTACATCTGTAGTCCCTGGGCAGGAAACAGAGAACGACATCTGTTAAGGAAATGAACACTAGTATAAAAACACAATTAAAAGACGGTGCATATTCACTAAAACAACCCGATGTAGCTGTGCTCCTCTATGGGTGTGTGGGCGAACCTGAAGGAGCGTTTGATGTGCTGAGATGGATCCTGACAAGTTCCCTGCGACAGCTGGAGAGAAGATCAAGCCGAGCTGATGGAGGCTTTTGCTGCTCTTTTTCTTCTCTTCCCACCCCGACGTCGTCTAATCGAGCATGATGGAAGCCTGCTTGTCAGAAAGTTCACACACTGCTGCAGGCATTGTAATGTGAGCTTGCAGATAAACTACCTGATGCCACCAACTCTCTACCTGCTCAGAGTATCTGTGGTTGTTGAAGTCTAACCCAACCACTGTTTGAAGGTTAGAGCTGTTTGAGCAATACAGCAGTTTAATATGGATATATTGATTTATACCCAGGCAGTCAGTCTTCTCTGTATGCTCATAATAGAAGTAGAAAGTCTCTGAGAACATGAGCCTACTTCTCTCTTGATTTATGACCTCAGTAAACATTGTAAACATGAGTTTATGGTCTCAATCTCTAGTTTCAAGTCTTTTTCAATACAGCATGATGTTCATTTAGTAAATGATGGTCCCATTTAGAGTCAGATAGACCATAAAGCAGGGGATGCTTTATGATCAGTTGTACTTGTCAGTTGTCCTCTCGTGTCACTTCTGGTTCCAAAAAACCAAGATGGCGACGGCCAAAAACCAAGATGGTAACGACTAAAAACCAAGATGGCGATGGACAAAAGCCAAGATGGCGATGGACAAATGCCAAAAATGGCAACGGACAACAGCCAAAGATGGTGACCCCTAAAAACCAAGATTCCAAAAGACATAATCCAAGACGGCGACGGACAAATAACAAAAATGGTGGTGGCCAAAAACCAAGATGGCCAAAATGCTGAACTCAAGACGTCAAAACAGCGGTCCACAAACCGGTGAGTGACGTCGCAGTGACTACGTCCACTTCTTAATACAGTCTAAAGGGTTATTATCTTCTTAATTTGGCATCATAGCGAGATATATTTCGGGATATGTCTGGTGTTATTCTATTTTCTTCTTATTGTCAGCAAACCTGTCAATGCTTTCCAACTTCCCTACGCTGTCGGTGGATCTCAGTTTCAAGCCAGAAATGACACTTGATTCTATAAAATAAGCCGTATTTCTAGAGGAGCTTTGGTGCAGGACTCTAAAGCAGTCCGCCGCCGCCGCAGAGACCTGGTTTCAATTCATTCATTAGGACAGCTGGTCTGAAATACAAAGCAGACGCAGGTTTGACTCGATACGTTTAAGATGGTTGAGAATGAAGCTGGAGGGATGTTGAGTTTAATTTAGTTTCCATAGAAAAAAAGGACAGTAGCTGAGGGATAACTCAAACTGACCAAAACTGTGATCCAGATGTCAGGCAGTGTATTTTGAATTCTCTGAAGCAGTAGTGTGTCAGGATGGTGATAAATCATGGATTGGACAGCCGGTGTAGACGGAGCAGCTGTAGCAGGAGGTCTCTGGCTCTATTTCAACTGATTCTAGAAAAATCCTGAAATAATAATCCCTACTAAAGATGAAAAAACAGGTCATAAATATATAGTTCCATTAAAAAGGCTCAGCAGTTTTCCCAGAACAGCTGGGCAGTTTTTAACCAACATTACTCAAACCGGAGTAAATAGAGCATTTGTCTGGGACTATTTTCAGAGGCAGATTAATCCACATTTGGTGCTCTAGTGAGTATCTGAGGCAGCAGGACGGTGGACGTGGGATCCAGTCTAAATAAACTACGGTGTTTGTGTTCATGGTAATGAAGGGACATGTCACCCAGTGCCACCGTTTGGCTCATTGATGTGTTTTTAATAGTTTATTAACAACAATGCAGCTCTGTGATACAGAGGAAGAACATATCTCAGGCTTTGGAGAAACACACAGTATCTGTTAGAGGGATCAGTTCATTGTTGTTCAGTCTTTTCATGGGATTTGTCCCATATTTTGACCATATTGTTGTTGTTCTTCTCTTCAGCGTTAGAGTTAAGTGATAGAATTGTCTGGGCTTAATTGACTCTCCTCAATACGATGAACAGTAAGTCGTACTTCTTTGGTTCATTCGACTCTCATTGTGTTTCTTTAAGTGCTAGTGATCAGCAGGTAGAGCGAGTCGACTGCTAATCACAGGGTTGGCGGATCGATCACTGGCTCCTCGATCACATGTTGAAGTATCCTTTGGTGAGACACTGAACTCAAGTTGACCTCCTTTAGTGACGGCCGAAAACCAAGATGGTCACTGCCAAAAACCCAGATGGAGACGGCCAAAAACTGGACAAAAAACAAAAATGGCGACGACCAAAAACTAAGATGGCGACGGCCAAAAACCAAGATGGAGACGGCCAAAAAACAAGATGGCGATGGACAAAAAACAAAAATGGCGACGACCAAAAACCAAGATGGCGACGGCCAAAAACCAAGATGGAGACGGCCAAAAAACAAGATGGCGACGGCCAAAAACCAAGATGGCGACGGCCAAAACCCATTAAAACTCTCATGGTGTGAACGGCGATAGAAGACATCGACTCTGCCTTGCTGCTGTGAAGGTCGACCTGGACGCTGATGAAACAGTGAATGTTAGTTAATGTTTGTAGATCAGCTGTGTGCTGTTCTCCTGAAGAGATCACTCCCATGAAGATTAATTTGATTATTATGTAAATTCCCGTCGGAAGTATTCTAGCGGGCCGTCTTATTACTCTAATTTCCTCTCTGTAGGCCCGTAATGGATGTAGCAAATAATATGCAGACTTCAAAACTGATGAATTCTTCATGAGCTTCATCTTTTCTAAAACCCTTCCACCTTCCTGATATTGAAAATTGGCCTTTAAAGAGATTTCCATCTCTTTCCAGTTTACTTCTAGGGTTGGTTTTTCCTTCTGGCTGCCCACGGCCTCGTTATTCATTCTGAATTATGGCTCCCCGAGCAAAGAGGCGTTTATGAATTTACCTCCTTGTCCATTTTAATATCCATGAGAGGCCGGTCTCGGCTCAGCGAGCCCTACATGGCCTCTTGACTCTGTTGTCCTGTTTTAGAAATCCCCCCAAACTCTCTGAACCATGTGACTCAGAAACATGAATGGAGCCTCCGGGCAATATATCTGAGCTTGTCGCTCCTTTTCGATTTCATCTGCTGTGTGTTTGTGTCATTTAGCTGAGGTGTATTGGGCAGAATACAAAGCAGCAGAGAGGTATTGTGGAGCAAAAGAGCCTCAAAGGTTTAGTCGAGGATGAAGAGGAGGAGGAGGAAGATGAGGAGGGAGGAGAGTTTAGTTTCCTTCATGGGGGGGGCAGAGATTATTCAGCTCAGAGAAATAATTGCTGCAGTCCTTTAGTCCCAAGAAGTTTTTGTTTTTTTGTTTTTACTAAACTTTGCATTCTCGTCAGAAGTGAAAATGTCTTTGCAGACTAACTTCTTCAACCCCCCGTAAAGACTGGAGGTGTTTAAAACAAACAAACAGCCTTTCTTTGTAGAGCTCCGTCCCTCCTGAGAGAATAAAAGACTTTTCATTTCCTGTTTTATCTTTTTTTGTTTTGTTTTTGAGAGTTTTGAATCATGAGAAGAAACATTCACCGAATAAATGAACAGCGGCACGTTAATGCACAACACACTTAATATCAGTAAGTTAGAATCTATGGCCCCGACCACGGCTCTGAAATATCAGTAAGTTAGAATCTATGGCCCTGACCACGGCTCTGAAATATCAGTGAGTTAGAATCTATGGCCCCGACCACGGCTCTAGTTGCAGCTGAACGAACCGAACCGGGTCCGTCCAGCCTGTTGAACAATAACAAACCTTCTGAGTTCACAGAGACGTTGTCAGACGTTATGAGTGATGTCTCCTCTACGGTCCTCACCAACCCGTCCATCTACAGTTAATGTCTCCACATGCATCATAATGAGGACGTGGTCACTCCGTGATGGATGGTCTAGTTCTTTACACACAGCTTGTCTATGTATCTTCAGGTGCCCCCGGTCGTCTCCGCTGCCGGGCCGCCGCAGTCATAAAGGAGAACCGAGCCGCATTCATTACGACGCTGCATTGACCTCAATTAAGACCGATCAAGGCCATAAGATGGCTGTCGGGCCGCGGCTCTGTCTTCATCTGTAGCGGCGGTGTGCTGACGGTGGCAGCTGCAGTAATGGGCCGTTAATGTGATGGACGGTCCGACGTTCACGCTGACGTCCTCTGAATGTGATCACACAGTCGCAGTGAACCCGGTCCAAACGTCCCATTCACTTGAGGTCAGTTTGAAAATGGCCATGTTAGTTTTTCCTCGCCAAAATTGAGTGCAAGTTTGAAGCTTTATTTAGCCTCTTTCCCCACGAGCTAGTACCGATGGATTTATTAGGTTTTGTAGTTTCATGTGATATCAGTACCTTCACTCTAGCTCTAAAACTGAACCTGCTACAGCCTCTGTTAGACAGTAAGGTTGGTCGGGACTTAAACAGTGATCATTAAAATCTAATAATCAACTTAAAAGCAAACTGATGAACTGAAAAGCCTCCAGAAACCAGAACAGAGTGACTCCTCTCCATCCTTATATCTCATTTACTCTACTCGTCTCCTTTCATCCTCCTCCTCATCCCCCTCCTCCTCCTCCTCCTGTTCAGACAAACTTTAACTGTTCCCTCCAAACTTCTCTCAGTCGTGTCCTCAAAGATCAGACAGGACCAGTTGAGCTGCTTGTCCATTTTTATCACATCACCTGATTCAATTACTACAATTACCAGTCTGACCATTAGCATTCAGGCCCAAACAAGTCTCCCAGACTTCGTGCACGTGAGGAAGCGAGACGGAGTTAGACGGAGTTAGTCGGCAGGTGAGATAAACACAACTCCATTAACCCGCCTCTCCTCGCCGGGTCTCCTGCTGTCCAGCTCACACCCTCCTGATTAATGAGGCTGCTGCAGACGCCCTCACCCAATCTCCACCTCCCTCTTGCCTCCATTTATCCTTTGCTCTCATCTTCACACCTTTCACCCTTCATTCTTTCTGCTCGCGCAAGAGATGAATTCATAATTGATCATGAAGAAGAGGCGGCGGTGGCGGCGGTGCCTCTTCATGCATTGATCAGCTCTTCAGGCCCAGGCAGCTAATTGACGATATCATGAGAAACTGGCTGATTGGGATCGAAGTGGAGCCGGCGTGAGTTGAGACACATTGTACTGTCAGAGCTCTCCGGGGCGCCGCCGCCACCGCCGCGTACAGCGACCTGATTTCTCTATATTTAGTCTGGCTCGTTATCTGGACCCGAGCAGCAGCCTGCTGCCACCACATCCTCCGTCCTGGACGTTGGCCCTTGCCGAGCAACGTAGAATCTATGGTCCCGACCACGACTCTGATATATCAGTAAGTTAGAATCTATGGCCCCGACCACGGCTCTGAAATATCAGTAAGTTAGAATCTATGGCCCCGACCACGGCTCTGTAGACTGTGCAGTGTATTGATTAATCCACGGCGCTCTCCGTGGTGCTGAAGTAGCAGACGGATTTGTAATTGCGACTTTTTCTCTGAGTACCACCGAAGCCCCCAGGAAGAGCGCCAGTCGTTGACGCCAGTTGTCGTCATGGCCAAACGGCGGAGGCTGACTGGGATCGAAGTGGAGTCGGTGTGAGTTGAGACACATTGTGCTGGCTGAGCCCCCCGGGACACCGCCGCCGCCGGCGTGCAGCGTACAGCGACCTGATTTCTCTATATTTAGTCTGGCTCGTTATCTGGACCCGAGCAGCTGCCTGCTGCCACCACATGCTCCGTCCGGGCCGAGCAACGTAGATTCTGCTTAACGTCTCTGTCAGGACCAAATCAGCTCGGTGGCGTTGATCGCCCGGCTTCACGGCGAACGCTACTTAATGCATTAGAAAGAAGGAGCTTATTGATTCGGTCCAAGCGAAGGTGTTGCAGGCGGCGTGGTGAAGGCCGAACAGAAGAAGAGGTTATTAGTCTGACGAGTGGAGATGCCGACGGTTGAGTGCAGCTGCGAGCTTCCCATCTGCCCTCCAGTCCAGCAGACAGCAGCTCTCCGGTGGTTAATGGACCCGAACAGAGCTGAGAAAATAGAAGAGCTCACTCTGCTCCGTGTTTAGGTTCAAGTGGAGGTCAATGATAATGGGGAACGCTGCCAATATCATTGAATTATTCAGAATCATTATGAACGACAGCTCAGGAGGCTCTTCTTTATTCCCTGTACGGTCCGTCAGGAATCTATTGATTAGCCATTAGTTCTATATGATCCTCATAAATTATTCAATGTCACCTCATACTAACTCTCTTTAGGATCCTGGATGGACGTAGACGACTCATAATTCATCATGAAGGAACACCTGGTCATGTGTTGGGTTCATTTCCTGTTCAGATTTTGAGTCAATATAATCTCTTTTTCTGAGTGACAGTACGTCTGCAACCTGCTGAATCATTTATTTTATTTTATTTTGTGTCTCAGAATCAGAAATACTTTATTGATCTCCAGGGGGAATTGTTATAGTTGCTCCCATTCTCGAATATAAATATATTTTAATAGAGAAATTATAAGAAAAATAGAAATAAGTATGTACAAATATGTGCATTAAACTAAAATATAACACAATAAATATTGAAAAAATAAAGCTATGAAATAACAGCAGTGTAAATAATAATAATGCTGAAAAATGGGATCTATGATTTAAGTGCGTAAAAATGCAAGAATAGTATAAATAAATAAGAATATAGTTTGAATATACAGTATAAATAAATGCAGTGTTAATGCAAGAGTAAACCAGCTCACATCGAGACCCAACGTACCACGCTGTGGATCCGATCTGAAGCAGACGATCTAACCCAAACATCTCTCTCTCTTCTTCCTCTTCTTCTTCCTCCAGATCTGTCGTGGTTGAACTGGTGCGTTACCGGCTCCTGTCTCTTCAGCCTCGTCCTCATCCTCTTCTTCAGGGAGTCCTACGACCGCCTCTACCTGGACGTCTTCGTCTCCGTGTGACGCTGCTGACAACGATGACGACTCGATGATATAATTATTCTTGCACAAACACGAGAGGAGACGAAGGGAACGTGGAGACTCTGTTTAACGATTTTAGGATATATATATATATTGGTAACTATGGTGATGGATCGCTGTCGTACGGCCGCAGACGGGAAGCGATTCTACGCCGGCGTTTACTCTTTCTACGTGGTCGACTCGATGCCACGATGACTGTTTAACACCCGTTTTTATTTGTCTCTTTATGTTTGTGTGTTAACAAACGTTTGTTTGACGGTTTAATTTTCTTAACCAGGCGTGTTTACAGATGATGTACGTTGTTCTCCGTGTCGCTCCGCTCTCCTTCCTCAAACCGGACAGTCAAAGCTTCTGACTCCTCCGAGTGTCGACCCCATAACAGGAAGTTATGAGCTCCATCAGCCAATCAGCAGGCCTGGCTGTGCTGAGTCGGGGCTAATCGGGGCCCCGACACTGTGAAGTGACCCGTGGTACCGTCACTGAGAGGCAGGTACTTTAGGTTAGGTTTTTATCGCCCTCTCAAGACGAATATTATGCAAAAATGATGATTTACCAAATTGATGACTGGACGCCGGCCAAAGCTGGAATTGGAGAAACCTGCGGGAGCTGTTACACCTTCACATCTCAGAAGTTGTTCAGCCTGTTTACGGGAGAATCTCACTCAATAATGTTCATTTTTTACAGTTTTTTAAAGATGTGTTTTCTTCAGTAGCCTGCCAGTATTTATTGGAAAGGTCTCAACACTAACAGTTTCATACAGACATGAGGATTTACGTTGCCAAGCTGCAGCTCCTCCAAAGCACCAGCAGGTGTCTCTGCGCCAACTGACAGAAAAACCTGAAGGGGGAAACAAAAGAGAGTTTCTTGGATTGGTCGACTGATTAAACTGGAGCTGTGACAGAAAGCAGCTCCAGATCTGGAGGGAAACAAAAGAAACACATCAAATGAAAAGCAGACTAAAGTTTTCCTCTAACTTCTCTTTGTGTCTTTGTGTTGCTCAGCAGCAGCTATAAGAAGTGTGTTAACGTGTGTTCCTCCTCTGGGGCTCCGCCAGGCTCTGTAATGTGTTTTTTTTTATTTTTTATTACTCTCCTTGTACAGAAAAAGGTTCTTTTACCTTCTGACGTGTTGCCTTAATTGCCCAGTGCTGTGCGTTTCTACCACACTGTGACTATTTTATCTGTATATGTATATATATATGTTGTTAAAGGTCATGTTCTCCTGTCCTGCAGCACACTCTCTGTGGTTTCCCGGCGTCGGGTTTTAAATGTTCTTGTTCTGTGTGAAGGAAAAAGAACAACTGTGACTGTTGAATATTTCCAGCACCTTATTAAAATAAACATTTTAAGATTAATGTTGCTGTTAGTTTGTTTCTACTGCATGTCTCCTACATTACCATCAGAGCCTTTCAGAAGTGTCTTAAACCTGCATCCTCTCTACCAGCCAGCAGGGGGCGACTCCTCTGGTTGTATAGAAGTCTCTGAGAACATGAGCTTCTACTTCTCTCTTGATTTATTCCCTCAGTAAACATTGTAAACACGAGTTTATGGTCTCAATCGCTAGTTTAAAGTCTTCTTCAATACAGCATGATGTTCATTTAGTAAATGATGGTCCCATTTAGAGTCAGATAGACCATAAAGCAGGGGATGCTTTAGGGCGGGGCTACCTGCTGATTGACAGGTCGCTACCACGGTGTTGTCCGTGTTTACATCTTAGAACTTTAACCCTTTCACAGCGTGTTTTCACTTCATCAAAGTTAATTAGAACATTTTTGGTCGAGTAAAAATGTCTTATTCAATGTTCAGTTGTACTTAGCTCCACCCTCTAGAGTCACTTCTGATTGCAAAAAACCAAGATGGCGACAGCCAAAAACCAAGATGGATACGGTCAAAAACCAAGATGGCGACGGCCAAAAACCAAGATGGCGACGGTCAAAAACCAAGATGGCGACGGCCAAATACCAAGATGGCGACAACCAAAATGCAGAACTCAAGGCTTCAGAACCGTGGTCCACAAACCAACGGGTGGCTTCACGGTGACGACGTCCACTTCTTCTCTACAGTCAGTGATGGGAACGCCTCAAACACTCATAAAGATAAAAATCTGTGCTGTTACTTTGTTATTGTGTTTCTTTCACATCCAGAGAACAGAGCCAACCTGCTGTTCCCCATCACCGTACCTCCACCGTACCTCCAACCTGCTCCCCCCCTCCTCCCATCAGTTTATCATAATCCAGCTCTTTCCCATTCACTCTTTGCCCTCCTGCCCATCTGACCTTCGTCTCACCGCTCTGGATACCTGTTTTATCTGCCTGTGTGACCTTTGACCCCTCTGGATACCTGTTTTATCTGCCTGCCTGACCTTCACCTGACCTTCGTCTACAGGTAATCTCTTTACCTCACCTTCCTGTCTCTGAGTCGTGCTCCTGGGTTCAAACCTGTTACAGCTGCAGAGCGTTCTGGTCTATGATTTGCTCTCTATGGAGGGTTTAGTTTGTGAAAATGTGTCTGATTAAAGATTCCTCTCAGAATGTCTGCTGAACAAATGAGAGAGTCTAGAAGCAGACTTCTGCTCTGTTGTTATGTTGTTATCGGGTCAGTGATCTTAAGAAACCAGCAAGAAAACACTAGAATTTAAAACTGATCCAACCTATAAACCCAGCCCGGTGTGGCCAACTCAACTAATAAAACAGATAATATTAAGAAGATGACCAGCTCTAGCTTTAATGTTTAAAGGTGACGTCGCACTGGAAGCGTAGCGCCGACCCTCCAGTTCCTCCTCAGGTAAACACTGTTACGCTGCCAGCTGGCTTGCCGTTGAAATGTTGAGAGGCAATAGAAACGCTTACAATCTAAATCTGTTCTTCAGTTTATTAAAGTTCATTTGTAACATTTTGGTCACCTTAAAATGTCGTCAGCGTTCGGTTGTACTTAGCTCCACCCTCTAGTGTCACTTCTGGTTGCAAAAACCAAGATGGTGACGGTCAAAAACCAAGATGGCGACGGCCAAAAACCAAGATGGCGACGGCTAAAAACCAAGATGGCGACGGTCAAAAACCAAGATGGCGACGGCTAAAAACCAAGATGGCGATGGTCAAAAACCAAGATGGCGACGGCTAAAAACCACGATGGCGACGGTCAAAAATCAAGATGGCGACGGCTAAAAACCAAGATGGCGACGGTCAAAAACCAAGATGGCGACGGCCAAAAACCAAGATGGCGACGGACAATAACCAAGATGGCGACGGCTAAAAACCAAGATGGATACGACCAAAAAACCAGCCTGTTTATCTACTGCCCCCCCGCTGGTCAAAGCATGTTGAGTCTCCTTGTGCTAGATACTACATTTCCCATAATGCAACCAACAGCATCTTTCTGATAGACCTTTATGTTCATGTTTTTTTTTCTCAGACCAGAAAACGTTAATAATTTAGTGTCGGTCTGTGTGAGTTTAGACGGACGGAAGGTTCCAGTCTTGAGTTGTTGGTTTTTCTGGTTTCGACTGACTGTTCCTTTAAAGTGTCAGATGACATCATCGGTCTCTGGGGGGGGCTGAGTTATTTTAGCAGCTCAGTAATGTTCTCACACGTCGTCCCGAGACACCTGCGTTATAGGAAATCTTAGTTTCCTTCTTCTCTTTTATGGATACGAACATGTCTGACCTCTCGGCATGACGTCACTGGTTCTAACCCCCCCCCCTCCGGTGTCCCAGCTGGAGGTGAGCTCATGCTCTGCTGCTGGCGAGAGGCGAAGGTCTCTGGAGTGAGTCTCTGCATGCAACAGGCTGCTGAAGTCTTCAGTCTGGTTCCTATTAGAGCGATCGCCGGCTCTCTGAGATTAATCTCACCTCGTCTACAAAACGATCCTGATCTTCTGACCCGCCGCCATTCAACATGGCCGACCCTCCGAGCCAGGAATCAAATTCACAAATGACAAACAACGATGGCGATCAGAACGGATGTTTTAATGTCGGGTGGCATTTAGAAACCAGACCAGCGAGGATGTGAGATGAATCCTCCGTTTGGTTCACGGTGATCTGTTTGGTTTTAGAGGAGCTGTCACAGGAATTCACCACGAAGTCCTGCAGAGAACAGAAACACAGTTTCCTCCTCTCGTCCCGCCTCCGTCCCCTCTGTGGGATCAAACCAAAATATCAGAAATATAATACTCCTGCACATACATGAGCATGTAAACCTGCCAGAAGAGTGAACAGAGTAGTTATTAATGATGCATTGTATCATAGGTGTGTTTGATTGTTTGGTTGTTGAGTTGCTTCAGATGTCGTCAGTCAGACAAACACAGATCTGTTCATAAAAACTATTGTTTTTAAATTAGACTTTATGATGCATTTGGAATGTTGTTCAGTCCTGGAGGATTTAAATTCAAAAAAAGATCTCATAAATCAACCCTGTCGTATTTATGTATATAATCTCTGTTGATTTATTGGGTCCTTTCCATAGAAAACCATGGAAGAGTACGGAGGACGGAACCTGCCAAAATAATAAATAAATCAATAAATAAATGACTCGATAATTAAATAAATATGAATAATAATACAAATATATATATAAATATTTATTTATGTATTTACTTTTATTAATGCAAAAATAAATAAATACAAATAAATGCAAAAATGAATAAATAAAAAATAAATAAATGCAAAATAAATAAATAAATAACTGCAAACATGAATAAATAAAAATAAATAAATGCAAAAATTAAAAATAAATAGTAATGCAAAATTAATAGAAAATAAAAAATTATAAAATTAAATAAATCAATAAATGCAAAGACATAATAATAAATAATAACTACAAATTAATAAATAAATAAAGAATAAATGCAGAAAATAATAAATAATAAATGTGAAAATAAATAAATACATTTAAAAAATAATCAAAATAAATATATAAATAAATAAAGGAATTAATAAAAAGATAAATTAATAAAGAAGCAAATCAAACGTCAAATGTCACATTTTATCAATTAATTAATGGCTATATTTATGTTTAATATTATTTTTGCTTGTTAATGACATATTTATTTATTGATTGATTGATATTTTTTTATTTTAGCAGGTTCCGTCCTCCATACACATATTTAAATGCAGATGATTTCCACTTGTTGAAGTTTTATATTCATGTCAGAGACACAGAGAAGAGAAACCTGATTCAGTCCTTCTATCTGATGTGGAGATGAGCAGAAACAGAGCAGCTGTGTTATTCACACAGAGAGACCTTATTAAGTTATTAAGGAGGAAACACTTTTATTTTTTACAATGACGTCTTTTACAGAGAGAGACAGAGAGAGAGAGAGAGAGAGAGAGAGAGACAGAGAGAGAGAGAGACAGAGAGAGACAGAGAGAGACAGACAGACAGACAGAGAGACAGACAGAGAGGTCATGATGCATCCATTTCACTAACTGTTGATCAGCCGGAGTTCAGCTGTCAGGACGGGTCCTGGTCTCGTAGGTCTCGGAGCTCTCCGCGTCTCTAGGGGACACAGTAGTTTCCTTTTACCCACAAGCCATCTGGGTGTTTTGTCTTTTGTTGTGGAGCCTGTCGGCGCTGTGAAAGCAGCTGTCTGGTGTCGCTGTCAGCCCGTCTTGACGTTTTTATAGCCCATCTTTTGTGTTGTGCTCTCTGTAACATTTCCCCGTTGCTCCTGCTCCTCTTCTCTTGTTCCTCTCGTGGCTCAAACTCTCTTTTCAACGTCTCCCCGAGCGCCACAAGTCCCTTAATTGACTTCTCCAGGATTATGAAAAATGAGCCGTGCTTACAAAATGGCTCATTTAGCAGCGCTGCCATCACAGAGGCCTGTTACTTTATCTCCAACATATTAAAAAGTGGTGCTGATGAGGAGCGATGGGCTGCAGGAGCTACCGAGCTAGAACCGCTGTCTGACAGCCAAACGCTAATTTACCAATTCATCACTGGGTGAATTTGAGGTATTTGTGCACTCCGGTGGGAAAACACAACATATATTAAGGTTTAAATGCTCCGGAGGTATTAATACAAACCTGGAGACAGAAGACACATGCACACACACACACACACACACACACACACACACTCACACATCAGGCTGATTTAGAGCTCAGCGAGTGTTTCCGTTGCAGGTTTACAGGCTGTGACAGTTACTGTGTGACAGCTGTGTGTCCCAGGGAATATATAAAACTCACTCATGCTCATTAATGAAGCATCAGCTATAAGTGCATGAACATAATACAGATAAAAGCAGCACTCTCTGCTGACAACAGGTGTGAAGGCTCATTATATACTCATTTATAGTTAACAACATACCATTATGCTCTCTCTTTAGGAGGTCCAGGGGGTGTTTGGGGGGAGATAGCAGGTCAACAGGAGATGAGACCTAGAGCATTCAGAGGATGGATGGATCAAACTAGAGACCTAGAGCATTCAGAGGATGGATGGATCAGACTAGAGACCTAGAGCATTCAGAGGATGGATGGCTTTCCAAGCTAGATTGGTCAATCTTGCAGAAATCTCAAAACATTTTGATCCCAAATCACAGCGTGTCTTTTTCTCAGGTGTTCCTTGAGGTCTTGGTGTCTTAATGTGGTATTCTGGAGGGATTATTGATCATTGTTATCAATCCTCTAGTGGTAAAAAATGGTTATATTTAGCACCAAATCTGTGTAACAAATGCTATCAACCCAACAACTGCTGCAACAACTTAAGAGACATAATAGAGCATGAGGATGAATGAATTATTTCTGATTAATGACTAGAACAACTTGACTCACAGTGCTGAGCTGCATCTCAAATTCATCTCCAGGTTTCCAGCTTTCAGATGATGTACACCACTTCTATGTGACATCTCCTGTTGACCTGCTATCTCCCCCTAAAGACCCCCTGGACCCCCTAAAGTAGACTAAACCTGGTCTCTTGTGGGTCTCAGAGGAGGGCTGACAGCTAATGAAACAAGATGACATGTTTCTGATTGAGTTAGTAGATCGGTGCTCCGAGGCTGAACGCTGCTGCTGCTCTACAAGTTAAATCACCATCGGGATCCTTTCCAGCGGTATTCGAGGTCACACCGCCTCCATCTATTTGGAAGTTCTCCAACTTTGAAGCCTTCAGATGAAGTTTGATATTCAGTAGATATAGATTCTGGATGGAGTTTAATCTGAAGAAGAAAAAGTTAAACTGTGTTTTTTAAAGGTCAATGAAAACATGTCAGAAGGTCAAAGCTGATGAGCCGTGATGCTGCCTGTCGCTGATGAAGTACCCTCCTCCTCCTCCTCTTCTTCTTCTCCTTCTTATTATTCCTAAAACTAGCTGTGTCAAACTTCCTGAGACGAACTAAAGCGGCGTCGTCTACCTGCAGAGCCAGGTTCTGCTTGGCTGAGGCTCCTCAGCTCTAATGCAGGAGGACGTGGCCCTGACGGAAGCAGCATGTCCTCTGAGCAAGAGCAATTATGATAACCATGCAAGCGGAAAGGCTGCAGCCAGACGAACAGCGTGACGGGCTTTGATCCGGCAGGCTGCCTATTTAAATCACAGCTCACCTCCCCTGCAGGCGCCGTCCTCCGCTAATGTAGATGGGCTTTTAAAAGGGAGTATGGGCCCCGCTGCAGGCTCCTGGGGGGGCTCCTCTGTCGTGATATGCAGCTGTTTCAACCCATGAAACCTCATTTGTTTCCTCCTCATCAAAGGTGAGTGAAGGTGCTTTTGTTTCAGGGCGGACTGCTGAGTGATGTTTCCTTTAAATGGACATTCAGACGCTACGCCTCAGCGGCGTGCAGCACCACCGAGGCTCTGAGGGAACACTTAGATCAATTAACTTTCTATCAGACCACAGACCAAGTCTTTGTGAAACTCTCGGAGCTGTGGATCCAGACCGTCCCGACCGTCCTCGACTAGAACTAAAAAGATTTCAACAGAAAAGGACTGAAGGAAGAAACATCACACTCAGTTTGACCCTCGACTCAGGACACCAGACACTGAGGGAGGAATTAATGAACACACCGACCTATCAGATGAGAGTAAAACACACAGATATCATCCCCTTTATTTCATTATATTCATGCTATTTATTTATTTTTATATTCTGTTTTATTTAGTCTTTTGTAAATGTGCCTTAAACACACAGTATGTACTCTGTATCTGTCCTGTTCAGGTGGCAGGACTACGGGGATGTAAGTAGGTACTGGGAATCTGGTGTATTTATTTATTTATTATATTATCTATTGTATTTATATTATTATTATTATTATTTGTTTTTTATTCCTAAATTAAAAAAATAATACATAATTTATTTTTTATTTAATATTTTTAATTTATTATTATCAATACTATGTATTTGTTTTTATTCATAAAATAAAAAAATATATATTTTATTGATTTAGATTTGTATTGTAAGTATTATTATTATTATTATTATTATTATTATTATTATTATTTTAAAATGTTTACTTTTTTAATAGTTTGGACCACCTGATGCTCCCTGGTTGGTACCGATGGATTCATCAGGTTTTATAGTTTACTATGATACCAGGATCTTCACTCTAGCTCTAAAACTGAGCCGCTACAACCTAAAAAAGTTGTGTTAACGAGTTAAAGAACTTAGTGATGTTAAAACGTGTTATTATTGCGTTAACTTCGACACCCCTAGTGAAAATAATGAGTTGGTAAACCTCAGATAAATCCTGTTGCCTGATCTGCTGTATTTGAATCAAGCAGTTTGTGTAAAGTCTCCTCTGCTGCTCCAGCATGTCTACAGGTGTCTTACTGTATTTAGGCCTACTGGGCGTCGACGGTTATTTATTTCAGGAGTTCTATCTTATGTTGTTTTCAGGTTGTAGCTTGAGTGTGCTCCGGGTATCATTTTGGTAAATATAAGTATTGAATCTGACTCGGTACCGGCAGTGATGACCTTAGTTTGTTCTTGTGGCGAGGAGGAGGAGGTCAGAGTCTAGACACCAAACAATAGTCCGTCTGCATCATGTGAACTGACTGAATTATGATTACCTGTCTGAGCACCAGAAGGGGAATAAAACAGAAATCACAGTGATGATGGCCTCTCTCTGTGGTCGTCCTGAAACCTGTGAGATGTGATTCTGTGTGACCCCCGCTGGGCTGAATATTATAGGTGCAACAGTTCAATGGGAGTCCAGACCGGGTCGGCGGTTTCATTAACCCGTCCCACTTCCTGCGGAGCAGAGAAACCCGCTTTGATCTCGACAGCTGACGTCAGAAAGCTGCAGTCAGATGTCAAATGGCCACCTGAGACATGCAGAGATGTTCGGTTCAGTTTAGAGCCAAGTGACTCGCTCATAAACTCTCCACTGTCTGAAATCTTCTGCTTCTTTCCCCTCAATTGTTTCCTTTGGTGCGCTGAACGAAACAGATTTCATCACATATTATGAATGTTGTTTCAGGCACATTGCTTCTAGTAATGTAAAGGAAAAGGATTAGAGGCACAGGGTGTTTGAAATAATGGAAACACACGTGCCTGAACTTCACCTTGACCTACTTTTACGTTACAGTAATGTAGAGATCTTTCTTGACATTGTGTCAGAGATGTTTTACTTTATTCTGTTTTCAGTTTATATCAATTTAATGATTTTTATAATGACCACAGATTTGACTCAACATCCCTCTAATGTTGAGTTCACACTAAGAGCGAAGCAAATTTTCACCTCGCGTTACTCAGATATGTCACAAAACTAGGGATGCACCGATACCACTTTACATCAGACCGAGTACAAGTTCTTACATCTGGGTACTCTCTGATACCGAGTACCGATCCGAGTACTTCTCTGTGCCTAAAGACCCTCGTTAACAGCCAGCTGGAGGGTGTGAGCGACACGCGGCCGGCTGGGGAGTCCCGCATACGAGGCAGTGCGCCGCAGACGAGGCGGTGCGCCGCCACCGGCTCTAGGTCGGCTTGGAAAGGCTCGGGGCGAAGGTGGCTCGTGACCGCAGCTTTACAGCGCTCCCCGCCCGGACCTTGTTGCACCGTGGACAAAGGGCTCACTGCGCTCTTTCTCCCCGCTGGGAAAGGACGGGGCCTCCTGCTCCCAATGCGACTGTCGACTGGGGCGGGCTGTCCTCAGTGCGCTCAAGGCCGCGGCCCACATAAAAGGCGACAGGGGTCTGCGGTGATGTCGGCAACCCACCCGACCCGTCTTGAAACACGGACCAAGGAGTCTAACGCGTGAGTCAGAGGGTGCAAGCGAAACCCCGTGGGGCAATGAAAGTGAGTGCCGACCGTCTCGCCCGCACTGTCGGGGAGGTGGAGCGTGAGGACCCGAAAGATGGTGACGAGAGGTTAACGTCACGCTGCCGTAAAGTGCAGTATGAGTACGAACACAGTATCGGACCCATCCCTGCGGAAAACCAAACGCCGTCATGTCTGGGTTCATGACATCACCCGGCGGCGAGCTGTATTCACATACAGCGCCAATGCACCGACCGTATCTAGCAGCCTCACATCTCTACTGTGGTATGAACCCAAAATAAACAGATGTGATTTAATATCAATAAACAGATCAAAATGATGCTGAAATAACTACATGATGATGCTGATTAGTAAAAAGTCTGAATTCATGCTTCGTCAGGTCCGTTACCATGACGACAAGCAGACGACTGTTAAAATGCTTGTTGTCTGAATGGAGTCTGGTTGGATCAGTGCCAGGCTCTGCAGCTGCTCCATCAACACTCAACATGACGTCATCTGGGCATAAATACGTCAGTCTTTGCATTGACTTTGTGTGTAATTGTGCCGAGCAAAAAGTTTGCTGTTGATGCGAAACCTCCTTCGTCTTGAAAAGACCTCCTTTTGAAGAAGTGAGGTAGAAATGTCCTCACTCTTCACTCAGTCTAAAACTTGACTTGGTCCTCAGAAAGATAGAAGCACAAGAGAACACACACACACAGCAGGCGGCGGCGTACATCCACCTAAATCATTTTAGTCGTGTCGCTCTTCATTTTCACACCTCGTGCAGCGACTTCGCCGCGGCTGTTCGATCCGTTCCCGTGAAGGTGCTGTAAAGCGGTAAACCTACTGATCCCCTCCACCGACAGGCAACGGGAGCAGAGCATAACACAGGAGCAGAGACCTTGTAACGATGAGCCTGTTTGTCGTGTTTGGGGTAAACAAAGTGGAGCCCCGGTTTCCCTCCGCTGCCACCATCGCTGCCGCCGCCAGCGCCGCAGGCTCAGGCAGGGCTTTACCTGGGATGGAAGCAGGGGAGAGCAGTAGATGAAAGCTGTTGCCAAATCTTTCCTGTGATGCTCAAAAGCTTGCAGCGAATTTTCCGGATTGACTGATTTCACAACTGGGGGATTCGGAGCAAAACTGTGCACAGCCAGACTGCAATTTCTACGCATTCCTGGGCTTCAACGCCCACATGCAGCGCCGCTCGCACACAAGAAAGCCTCCACAAAACAGGCCCGGTTTCGCTCTGCAGCAGGTACCGAGATGCACCATTTCAGCTGATTACTGTACAGAACATTTGAGTTATTGGTTTGGGAGAGGAGGCGGAGGAGGAGTGGAGCTAAATTAGTGCTGGATGTAATGATGCCCCGAGGCGGGAAGGAAAGAGAGATGTTGAAAAATCACCCCGCGGTCCATTCATTACTCCGTCTATCTCTGCAGCGCCGTGCAGCATTAAAAACACGCCGTCAGAGGTCAATACAAGCGCTGCCTTCCGTGTAAACACACAGCGCCTATGAATAAAATAGTTCTTTGTCCTTGTAGACGATTAAAACGTGCCTTTTTAATCTGTTGTTGTCTGCTCTGGTAACGTCTGAGGGCACGGAGGAGAGACAACTTTTCTACAGCAGCTTTTCTTTGTCAGTTAAAATCCGTGGAAAGCAAAAACAAATCTGCATTCTGGGTTTGTCACACCAAAGAAACATGTGTTACTAACCACCCAGACAAATGGGAATGATTTAGTTAGTACGTGATTTAAGTTTATAAAATGAACTTTCAAAATCAGGATAACATCATCAGTATTCTCTGCTCTGAGACGCCGGGGGGCGAGGAGCTGGAGGCGCTGAAACCTGAAACCTCTTAACACATCCATGGCTGAAACCACGGCCACAAGGTGCAGGACAGGATTCCTCAGTAGCGGCGAGCGAAGGGGGAGGAGCCCAGCGCTGAATCAGCGTCCGACGGGTGGATTGGGGAAATGGGCGCCTGAGTCCTTCTGATCGAGGTTCAGCCCGTGGACGGTGTGAGGCCGGTAACGCCCCCGTCGCGCAGTCCCCCGGGGGATTGAACCGGGCGGGTTAGGGACGTCCGCTCGGTGTGGGAGGATCCTCTCGGTGTGTGAGGATCCCCTGGCGGATCTCCTCTCCTCTCCGGCGCTGGCTGGCCCCCGCCGGGCGCATTTCATCCGAGGTGGTCGGTCGGCTTGTAAAGGCTCGGGGCTCGGGTGGCTTGCGGCTGGTCCTGGTCCTGGTCCTGGTCCTGGTCGTCTCAGAGACCTTCGTGGTCCTGGTGCTCCATACTGACTATTTATTTTTAGTTTAGTTAGTTTACAGAAAGAGAATAAATATACATATTACATGGGATGGATTACAAATCATGAAGATACAATACAACAACAACATCAGTGATGAAAATGCTGCTACTTGAACCCACGATCACGTCAATGAGACTCTACCAGCCGAGCACACGACATCACCTTCGTCAACATTCTGGGTTTAGAATTTGCCTTTCAAAAGCCACGTCTGTGAAGACGGGTGGGGTCACGTGAAGGATGGCTCCGCTGCATCATCGAGCCATGAGTTCAGCCGCGCCTAAAAAATCCTGAACACAAAACCGTCCAAAACCAGTTTAACCAGTTTAACGGTCTCCTGTAGCGCCACGACGTTCACAGTCTCTGCAACATTTAGAATGTGTTTAGAAACAAATCTCTGAATTTCCTTTACACGCCTTTAACGGAGCACAAAGTCTTTGGTGTGTGTGTGTGTGTGTATGTGTGTGTGTGTGTGTGTGTGTGTGTGTTTTTCAGTGACATTGCAGGAAAAAAGGCATCAAACAATCACAAGGACGGGGAAATTGCTTAAAAGCCTGTCGGAGCGTTTGGTGAATGCCTGGCGTGAAACCGCTTTTGCAATTACATTGTCACTTTTTTTTTTTAAACTTTAATACCCATGTTCCTTTTTTTTTGTTGTTTAAGCACTTTCCTATTCTTCAGACGCAGACCTATGAGCTCCAGCTGCATTGTGGAAAACCAAAGCCCCCCGGGGGGTCGGGCTGTAGAAATGATTTACGTCAAAAACACTTGTTACCAGCTAAGATCTGTGAAAGCAAATGTGAGTATAAATGGCTTTTCTCAGGATGCATTAACCCCGCAGCGAGCAGAGCGGAGCGCAGACCGGCCGTGGCGTTGGGTGGAGGATAAATCAAGGAGCATTTACGGTGTGTTTTGGAGCAAAATGTCAGCATAAAGTCAGCACTATATATGAGCAGTAAACTTCAGGGAGGTGGTCTGCTCCTTCACATGACTCCTCTGTAAGATGCAGGATCAGTGAGGTCCACCTTTCTTCCATATTTCCGTACCATCAGCACTTTTATTTACGACGCCGTCATCAATATTGCCTCCGCTCAGTGCCGCTGCCAGCCGTTACAACCTCCGTCAGCTGGTTAAGTAGATTGAATAAAAGGCAAATGGCTCACTCGAGCTGCGCGCGGCACGACTACCATAAACCCCAATTCTCTTCATCTTGGAGGGCTGGATGTGGAGTGAGCCGGCGCTGCGTGAGAGCGAGGGCGGCGCTGGAGGTGATTTGACTTCGTTTGGTCTCTCCTCTGCTTTATTAGGAGGAGGAGAGAACCCTCCATCACTGCCGTCTCCATCTCTCTCTCTCATCTCTCTCTGTCAGTCGGGTTAACTCGTCCTGTCCTCTAGCAAGGAGATGAAAGGAGAAGCATCTTCAACCACATGACCTCATGACCTCTGAGGGCTGCTTTCACAAAGACCTGGTCCAGGTTTACACAGTTGAGTCCGTCTGAAGGTCCTGACGCACCAAGCTGACGGTCGGCCCGTAGAACAGTCTGGGGTCGTCATTCGGCCCGTAGGACAGTCTGGGGTCGTCAGTCGGCCCGTAGGACAGTCTGGGGTCGTCATTCGGCCCGTAGGACAGTCTGGGGTCGTCAGTCGGCCCGTAGGACAGTCTGGGGTCGTCAGTCGGCCCGTAGGACAGTCTGGGGTCGTCGCTGAGCGTCTGTCGGTCCAGGTTTATCGGTGTGTCCCTCACCGTCAGCTCTAGTCTATTGAGGGGCGTTCCTTTTTTCTTCTTCTACTTCTTTCTTCCTTTCTTCTTCTTCCTCTTCTTCTTTTTTCTATTTGCCTCCTCCTCCTTCTCCTCCTCCTCCTCCTTCTTCTTCTTCTTCTGCTTCCTCCCATTCTCCTCCTCCTCCTCCTTCTTCTCCTCCTCCTCCTCCTTCTTCTTCTTCTCCTCCTCCTTCTTCTTCCTCCCATTCTCTTCCTCCTCCTTCTTCTCCTCCTCCTCCTCCTCCTCCTTCTTCTTCTTCTTCTTCTGCTTCCTCCCATTCTCCTCCTCCTCCTCCTTCTTCTCCTCCTCCTTCTTCTCCTATTCTCCTCCTC
>CAKAOH010029339.1:0-10555 GCA_916701665.1 Sebastiscus tertius | reverse complement strand
TTTTTTATCTTTTTTTTCGGACATTTTTTCAGACATTTCTTTCAGACATTTTTCAGATCTTTTTTTTTATCTTTTTTTCAGACATTTTTCAGAACTTTTTTTAGATCTTTTTTTCGGAAATTTTTCTCAGACATTTTTCAGTTTTTTTTTCAGACTTTTTTGTCGGACATTTTTTTTGTTTTTTTTTTGGACATTTTTTCAGACTTTTTTTTCTGACATTTTTTTAGATTTTTTTTTCGGATATTTTTTCAACCATTTTTTCAGACATTTTTCAGATATTTTTTTTCAGACTTTTTTTCAAACATTTTTCAGATATTTTCTTTCTGACTTTTTGTTTAGATCTTTTTTTCCGACATTTTCTTCCGACATTTTTTTTCCGACATTTTTCCAATCTTTTTTTTCAGACTTTTTTTTCAAACATTTTTCAGTTCTTTTTTTTTCAGACATTTTTTTAGATCTTTTTTTTCGGACATTTTTTTCAGACTTTTTTTTCAGACTTTTTTCAGATCTTTTTTTCAGATATTTTTTTTTGGATATTTTTTCAGACTTTTTTTTCGAACATTTTTTTAGATATTTTTTTTTCGGATATTTTTTCAACCATTTTTTTCAGACATTTTCCAGATATTTTTTTTCGGACATTTTTCTGATATTTTTTTTCTGACATTTTTTCAAACTTTTTTTTCAAACATTTTTCAGATATTTTTTTTCTGACATTTTTTCAGACTTTTTTTTCAGACATTTCTTTTCAGACATTTTTCAGATATTTTCTTTCAGACATTTTTTTCAGACATTTTACAGATCTTTTTTTTCAGACTTTTTTTCAGACATTTTTTTTCAGACATTTCTTTTCAGACATTTTTCAGATCATTTTTTTTGGACATTTTTTTTTCGGACATTTTTTCAAACCTTTTTTTCAGACATTTTTCACATCTTTTTTTTTCAGATATATCGCCTTGCTTACAGTATCACAATATACTGAATCTTAACCCTTGTATATGTATCCTTTTGCCAGATTCTTGCCAATACACGGCCCGTACTTACTATATTTTTGTAACATTAGAATTGTCCATTTTGTTATGTTTGACTGTTTTTTTTCCCCCACGGAGATCATTGCAGTTACACACAAACACACACTGCCATGTATAGACTACAGTAAAGTAATGAGCTTACATCATACCATCACGAATCCTAACACTGCAGCAGATGGCAGCGGGTGTGTGCAACAGTGTGCCGTCCCGCTGGCTGCTGTTCTCTTTATACTGAGACCCACACTGAGGACACAGTGTGGTCGCGTCTCTTCACCAGCATTATTGACAGCTTGTCAGCCGGTTTGACTCACCCCGCAGTGTACCTTCACCGGTGGTGGAAGAAGTATTAACTCAGATGATGATCTGTTACTTAAGTAGAAGTAGCAATACCGCAGTGTAGAAATACTCAATTACAAAAAAATACAAGTAAAAGGCCTGCATTCAAAATCTTACTTCAGTAAAAGTAGGCCCACAAAATAATTAACATAGAAATGCACAACAAAAGTACTCTTTTTGCAGAACGGTCCATTTCAGAATAGTATATATTATATTATTGTGTTATAATTATTGATGCATCAATGTGTTCATCACTTTAATCTTTCAGCGGTAAACATGGAGCTACTATTAATTACTTAATATGCCCCTCAGTAGCTTGTGAATTTCCTCCCAGGGATATAATAATAAAAAATAGGGTTGTCAATTGATTAAAATATTCAATTGCAATATTTTTTACTTACTAACTTAATGTACCTTAAAGGGAGATTTGTCAAGTATTTAATACTCCTATCAACACGGGAGTGGACAAATATGCTGCTTTATGCAAACGTATGTATTTATTTATTACTGGAAATCAATTACCAACACAAAACAATGACAAATATTGTCCAGAAACCCTCACAGGTACTGCATTTAGCATAAATACGCGTGGGTACCCATAAAACCCATTTTCATTCACATATCTGGAGGTCAGAGGTCAAGGGACTCCTTTGAAAATGACCATGACCAATTTTCCTTGCCAAAATTTAACGCAAGTTTGGAGCGTTTATTAGCTGGTATGACATGGTTGGTACCAACAGATTCCTTACGTTTGATGTCAGTATCTTCATTCTAGCTTTAAAACTGCAAGTTGCATTAATGCGTTAAAGAAAATAGTGGCGTTAAAAAACATTTGTGTTAAGGCAGTATTATTGCCGTAACTTTAACAGCCCTAATAAAAACACATCATCATTTATTTGTTGATTACATTTTGTATTATTAATCTGAACATGCAAAATAACTAAAGTTATCAATTATAAATGTAATGGGGTAAAAAGTATATATTTTTTTATATAGTGGAGTAGAAGTAGGCTATTAAGTAGCAGAAAATGGACGTCCTTATCCTTATGTCTGCGTTTGCAGTATTATAGGTAAATGTTTTCTATTTAATAGCTCTACCTGCCTCCATTGACAGTGCTAATTCCCCTGCTAATTCATAACCCATTTCGAATATTAACAAATTACCACAGTCCTCATCATCAATGGCCCGTCCACATCTGCAAGGCTAGTCAGTGAACTCACTGGGAGCATTACGTGATCAAATTGGCTCTAATAAATGTCCCATTATCAGTATGACTCATGGTACTACCTGTTGAATAAGAAGGAAAACACGCTTCAGCATCAGTTGCCATGCTACCTCTTATTTCATCACTGTCAGCGATGGAGAAATTTTGGGCAAGCAATCAAACAAAACATGATTACTGATACAAATATTCTTCTGTTGCTAATGTATTCATTGAAAAAGAGAGGGCTGAGTGTTTGTGCCGTTCAGCTCGGTCCCAACGGACTCTGTCTTTCTCACTTACATAACGGTCGGGGTCCCCCGCTGCATTATCTGTCAGATAGAGTTCATTTATGATTATAAAACACACACACTCTTTCCATAGCTGTTTGGCATATTCACTATATTCATTTGATCTTTAGCACAGCATCATAAATAATGCCCTCTTATCATTAAACACTATCATTAAAGCTTTACTGTCAATAATTCATTAATTGAACCCAGTTAAATTGTTTGTCAAATACTGTTTACTGGATCAAACTGACACATACAGTATACAGACCTCAACTCTCCATTTGTTATTTTACATTTAGCTACATTTTTATACCTTTCTTTTATACCTATTTTTGGCTCCAACCTAACCACGACACAGTCTTTCCAGTCAGAGGTCATACGTTTGCCAAAGGTCTATGGTCATTATGCATTTATGACATGTTGTTAAAGATGACTGGCAGCTGGTGTGATTGGAGACGAGTATTATTTCAGTCGAGGAGGTGATCTTTGGGGAGGTTAGAGTAGTGCTTTCTCCAGCCTGAACATGGCCATGGAGTTGACCAGAGTGGCCATATCGGCTCTCTTTCTGCTGGTTGCATTTGGATCGTCTAGTGCCAAAGGTAAGAAAAATAGAAGACCGGATTTGTTTTGTGAACTAGACAGTGTGTGCTCACTTCAGCAATACACACAACTTTGGCCCTTCACTGTGAGCGCCCGGAGGGGCACGAGACGAAATGTTTTTTGGCAGACGTTTTTAAAACTAATACAATTTATCTACCGGATCTGGCAGCTTTCTGTGCAGCCTCTCCCGGCCGCACACAATGACTGCTGATGCCTTTTTTTCCCTGATAAATGTGTGCAGGATTACTAACTTCCGCTAGTAGAAATACAGATGGATTGTGGCAGCTGTTTTGTTTAGAAATAGTAACTTGTGTTTGATTGTGTGAGGGACGTATTAACCCTGATTCGAATATTTTCCGGTGCTGAGCCAATCTGACTTTAACAAGAACGAGGCTCAGTCCAAATTGTGAGGGGCCGCTCATATCCCCCCTCAATATTGAAAGTATTAGATTGGCCCACTCTGTGCTGTCTGTGGCTATGAGGACCAAGCTGGCCATATGGTTATAAATAAATAAATAAAAGAGACTGGCCCTCACAAGACCGTAAAAAAATCCATAAAATTTTCACTGGACGTCTATCCCTGTCTGTCTCCTACCGGTTCTCTCTGTGTGCCATTTTCGGCAGTGAAGGCACATAAATCGGTCATACTTTTTTAGTTTTCCATCCTTCTCCTGTCCTGCTTACACACAAACCAGATTTTTCCTTCATATCACAAAGGCCTGAAAATGTTGAGCTTGATGTATGATCCTCACCTTTTTATCCTGCAGTCAGACTAGTTTTCTATTATTCTGTGTCCTGATTTAAAATTTAATCACCACCCATTCAGGGCGTACTTTCTCCTCTCCCTTTGTGCTCTCTTGTTACCCTCATTTCAGTTTCCTCAGCCTCTTCCTTTCCTTTCATCCTTTACAATCATTTACTCTTTTTGTACACTACTCGCTTGGAAAGGGGCTTCCAAACTTTTCAAATTAGCACACTCGGTACTTGTGGAGTTGGGCAACTGGCTGCTATCAGCATTTACTGCTTGTTAGTGGACTACTGTATCAGACTGTTACAGCACAGGGAGATATACTGTGGTAGATAAGAGGGCATGTGAGGGAGGTATGACAGCTACAAACAAACATGCTAGTACACATATTTAAATCCCAAAGGGCTTGAACAAAGAGCTGTTCACTTTTTTTATTTATTTCTGCTCACATTGATCTCAGCAGGATACACACACACACACACACACACATACACACACACACACACACACACACACACACAAATACTGAACACATTTAAGTTTGTTCAAGGACAAGTGAGATATGTGATTCCCCCAAAAGTGCATGCTGTGCTTTAATCTGCAGCTTTTGTTCTGCTGCTCGTCTTTTGGTTGTTACACTGTAAAACCTACAAAGTGTAAAACATCATAGTGATCTGTGTGTTTGCCGATAGTTGAGGAGGAGAACCCGGAGTTCTGGAGGTCTCAGGCCCGGAGGACTTTGCAGTCAGCGTTGGACAGGAAGCTCAACACCAATGTGGCCAAGAACATCCTGTTTTTCCTCGGAGATGGTAGGTTACACAACACATTTATTAACTTGGCTTGCTGAGAGCTAAAAGCAGGACAAGCGGAATCAGGAATCAGTGTCTGACCTGCTTTTTTAGGTCCTGGTCTCTGCTGTTTCCTGTCTGTTTCACCAATGTGCAGTGCAAAAAAACCCCTAATATTTCAAAGAAAACAAGAAGATGTGGCGTAATACAGTGAGACTTTACAGCAAGAACACATTACAGAGAGACATTTAAGTTATAGTAGAGGAAGTTATGAGTTTATTAAGGATGGAATGAATAGAAGATGTGTGCGTTGTGTGCATCAGGTATGGGAATCACAACCTACACGGCGGCCCGTATCCTCAAGGGACAGCTGGAGAACCAGACAGGAGAGGAAACAGTGATGACCATGGACACCTTCCCTAACGTGGGACTAGCTAAGGTACACACAGTATAACACACATACACACACACGTAGAGGTACCTGCACACAAATATGTAAATGCCCAGAGCATTAATATCTATTCATTAATATAAGCCAAGAGACTTGTTTGCTGTGCCAAGTCACCCGTAGGTGCTCAATAGACCCTCAGCTGAATATGAATGTGATCAGCCCTGTGGCCTTGTGAGAGGTGTAATTCTATGGAAATCAAATTAAATTGTGCATTCCCACCACTGCAGTTTTAACCAGGATAGCTTTTATATCTTCCTCAACTTGAGCACAGATGTATAAATGGTTATGTGTTGCACCCGAGCCGCCTCAGCTCCACCAACAATCAGCCTCTTATTCATGCAAAGTAATAATACTTATCAGTGCTATTTCAACAAGAGTTTGTCTAATGTTTTACAAAATTAAACACACTTTCAAAACAAGATGACACTGAAAAGATCCAATCATACATGAAACAATCATTTATGTTTCCAAATTAAGAGCGAAAGAATTATTTAGAGAATGTAAGTCGGTCAAAATAAAGACAAGCAGATTAATTTGCAGCTCATTGTTATGGTTCCATTTACTTGATAGATTACAGTGCTGTAATTGTTGCTTATTGTTAAACTTAATGCTCCATTTGCTCATTTCTTAATATATTCAATTTTTCTCTTTTGTATCTTTTTATTATTTTCTGCTACAAGATCAATTTTTCCACACGGAAAAACATAGAAGTTTAAGTTAATTTTGTCCAACACTATATCTTATCTGTGTGTGCAGACCTACAGTGTGGACTTCCAGATCCCAGACAGTGCAGCGACCGCCACAGCGTATCTGTGTGGCGTGAAAACCAACCTGAACACCATTGGAGTCAATGCAGCGGCTCGCAACGGAGTCTGCAAGTCTCAGAAGGGCAACGAGGTCACGTCCATCCTGAAGTGGGCCAAAGATGCTGGTGAGACTAGTTAGTACAGGACAATGAAAAAGGTGTATTATCATTATTATCTAATGCATCACAACACTATGTGACTCAGTAAATAGAACCAGAGGAGCAAATATACCGCATACTGGCATAGCTGACGATACTGACGGGATAATGCAGCAGGATGTCTTCAGACTGTGCTGTGATTGAGGTAACAAATGGGATTTTGTGACTCTTTGTCAGGGCGCAAGCAGATACCTGACACACTCAGCCCTGCCGTGTCACACTTTAGCTCTGGCTCCCGGCAAAAGAAAATCCCTCCGGTCTTATACAGCCTCAGCAAAGCCTGATTTTACCGCTGAGTGCTCAGCTGTGAGCCGCGGTGTCCCGTCAGAGCGGGATTACCGGGGCCACCGGGGAGCAACAGCAGCCTGCAGCCGCAGGTTACACTGCAGGGTGATGTGCTGAACAGGGAACCACCTTGACTCTTATCGTGTTCCCGTTATCAACGGCCATGAATATCTCTTAACACACACAGCGTAGCATGGCCTTGACCCCAGCACAGCACTGGAGACTCGGGTGTGTGTGTTACATAGTACAAGGAAGTTATTTTAAGTCTTTGATGTCATAAAAACACATTTTATAAATGGTCCTCATAGCAAAGTCCTCAAATGGTTCAGCTAACAACCTTTATGTTGATAGAAAGGATCATTTAAAGGACGTATAGTGACTATAAGTCCTACTGTATACTTTTAGCCGCTACTGGCTGCTGATTGGTCTGTATTGTTTAGACGTGGGGCTGCATGGTGGTGCAGTGATAGGCACTGGCGCCTCACAGCTAGAGGGTCGTAGGTTTGAATCCCTTCTGTGTGGAGTTTGCATGTTCTCTCCGTGTTAGCGTGGGTTTTCTCCGGGTACTCCGGTTTCCTCTAAATTGCCCGTAGGTGTGAATGTGAGTGTGAATGGTTGTCTGTCTCTATGTGTCAGCCCTGCGATGGACTGGCGACCTGTCCAGGGTGTACCCCGCCTTCGCCCAATGTCGGCTGGGATCATCTCCAGCCCCCCCGCGACCCCTAACGGGATAAGCGGTTGCAGATGGATTGATGGATGTTTAGACGTGCTCCGAACACACAATATACAAAGTTTCAATACTTTATATCATGGCATTTATTTACCAATAATGTCCTTCTCATAAATGTAATCCCTACGTTAAGACGTAAACAGCATACGCTGTTGTTTGAAACACACACAATCAAAACGTGGAAATTTGTGCAGACATACAGTCTTTTCATATTGTCAACAATACAATAGACTGTTGCTTCCATCCCATCCATCTCCGTGTCCCTGCTGTCTGCCAAAGTGTCTTTTTTATACTGCCACTGGGGGGCTTTAAGGAGGATTTAAAGAGTAATGTTGGACATCAAGGTGGTTAAAAGGGCAAAAGTATATTTACTACCCCATACCTCAGCATACTGTAATAATAATAACACAGTATCTTCAGGGGGTTGAGAACGTTTTTGATTAATGGCTCTGAAAGCTGTTAATATATTACAACCTGCAGAGTGAATGTAGGCCGCCTATATACATCTACTACACATTAAGTATGAAATCTATCTTGTAGGCAAGTCTGTCGGCATTGTAACAACCACGCGGGTGCAACACGCCACCCCAGCAACCAGCTATGCCCACAGCGCCAGCAGGAAGTGGTACAGTGACGCTGACATGCCCGATGGCGCCAAGAGGGACGGCTGCACCGACATCGCCTCCCAGCTCCTCAATAACACTGACATAGATGTAAGGTCCTCCATAATGCACATCATTCTCATTAGCTTTTAACACACATCATGTTCAAATGTTTGTGTGTGTTTGTGTGTGTTTGTTTCCAGGTAATCATCGGTGGTGGTAGAAAGTACATGACCCCGAGGGGCACCAAGGACCCAGAATACCCCAGAGATTACTTCTCCAGGGGCAAAAGAAAAGACGGACGCAACCTCATCGAGGAGTGGAAGAGCATGAAAATGGGAAAGGTAACACTTGTCTAACCAGAATGACCAAGAAAACAGCCTTCAGGGCGACTCTCAGACAAAAGGGAGACAAAAGGGTGGTTGCAAAATTACAAAATAATGGGAATTGGATGGCATTGCACTTAAGAACAGGTACATACTTTCTAAGGATCTCTCCGTCAAAGAGTAGCTACACCCAGAGTAAAAGCTCTGCTTCTGCTGCCCTCTGGCGTGTGAACTTTCCACCTCGCTGCTCAATCTAGCTCCACCCCAAATGTGATGTAACGGTGTACTACGGTTTGTTGTTGTATGTTAGTGAAGCTGCATTAGAAGGAATACAAGCGTTGCTGCACGACACCAGTTGTAATACAGCTAACTTTTAAGTTTGATACGTGAGTCTTTTAATTGTCACAACGCCAGAAATTTAGTAGTCGATACCAATTCAATACCAAAGTAAAAGACAAAAGTAAAACAATAAATCCCATGTACTCAACATACACTCCTTTATTACCATTTGCATACTGCTTTTTGTTAAACAGGTCATTATTCCCTCTCTATTATCTATTTTATATTGCATTGAAAACGTCTCCTTCGACCAACACGGATTTATTCAAGTTGGGTAAAAACTACATTTTACAAGATTATTATTATTATAAATTATTTTTTTTACCATTTGGGTGAATTGACCATTTTAAAGCTGTCAACCCTCCAGAAGCAGAACTAGTATTTATTTTGTGGTGAGAGCAGTTGCATGTTTATTTTTTTTTTTTAACTTTAAAGATGTTTCATAATCTGCAATGAATATAATTTACTGTTTTCTGAAATGATACATTACACTTTTAAATGCATATAAATTGTTGAACACACTTGTTTTCATGCAAAACACTTAATGAAATGAGCTGTGGTTCATTTAAATCACCACTATAACTCCCTACTTTGACATCCTTGAATAATAACCACATTTTATAGACACTCATGCGTACAATATCTGTATTAAATTACAGTTGCTTATAGAGTGTACAGCCATGGTGTCATTGCTCACAGATGATTTGACATTAACACAACATGGTTTTTAAAAAAATGCTACACATTAATTCACAGATTGTAAACAAAAACACTGTCAGGTGAGAAAACTAGAACGTACAGCAAAGAAAAGCTCGGTGACTCACAACAAGCACAAAGACTTTTCCTGTCCTCCTCCCACTCAGTGTGTGAATGTTCATGTCCTGACACAGGTCGCCCGCTATGTTTGGAATAACACGGATTTCAGTGCTGTTGACCCTGAAACCACTGACTACCTCATGGGTGAGTTTCTTTTATATTTACCTCCCTTTGCCCTCTCATGCTTTTCTCTCCAGCAGAGCCGTACATGAAGGCAACACATTCCCATCAGGCCCTTGAAGAACACAGCATCAATAGGCCTGTAGTGTCCTTGGTTCACTCATTTCATCTCGTTTTAGTGAATGTTTCTTCTCGACCTACTGTACCTGACCTACATAACGTTTTCAAGGTGCAAAAACATTCACAGCGTGAGCTATTTTATCAAATCTGTGGTAAATACAAAGTTCTGGTTACTATAACAGACGTGATGACATCATTCAGCTGTTATGTTCATATTATTATGATGCTGTATTCTAGGGCTGTGTATTGGCACGAATCTAGTGATACGATACGTATCATGATACAGGAGTTACAATTCAATATATTGTCCATGATTAATCGTGATAATCGCAAATTAATCACACATTTTTTTTATTTGTTCAAAAAGTACCTTAAAGGAACTATTCGTAACTTTCAGAATTGCTTCTTAACAACGACACCTGTGGCCGCGAAATCAACGAAAGTCAGCGTCGGGCTTGTGCTTGTGCTCGCTCTAAATGGACATGAACGAGCATCGCTCAAAACAGTGAGGCGACACACGTCAGCTAAAACCACAGTATCACTCTATATTTCAGCTGCTTGGCAGTAATGTTAGCTGACCAGACGAAGGTCTCTCCATGAATCAATGCTGATCCTGTGTTTGCTTCTCCTGCCTCAGCGCAGGCTTCAGCAGCGGGGCTCCCCAGCGAGAAACTCGTCTCCCTCCGCCCGCAGCCGGAGAGAGCAGGAAGACACCGGCAACCGGTCGGTAACGAGACGGTAACGTTTCTCTCTGCGGAGCCCCGTTACTTCCCAAGACACAGGAAACCTCTGTTGGTCTGGAGGAGC
>CAKAOH010029338.1:0-33956 GCA_916701665.1 Sebastiscus tertius | reverse complement strand
CACAGGTATTGCATTTAGCATAAAGAATATGCTCAAAACAAGCTTAAATCAAAATTGCTTTAACGCGTTATCGCGTTAACTTTGACGGCCCTAGATAGAAGTATAAAAAACTGCTACAGGTGATATACTCTGCATTACTGAATGTATTTTTGCACATCAGTAGCCACGTTTAGAAAACCTAATACCATGCCAAAGAATTTTTTAGCACAGCTAGACTATCTTTTAGACTATTCTACCCCTGGATCCATCATTACAAACACATTTAATCGGCTTTTGTTAAAGGTGTTAGATTTCTAAAGGTCACATACAGTTCAGTAGCATCACTGAAAGGAAGCAGTGGCACAAGCAGACCGAGGGTCTATTTTTGACAGTGTTGAAAAAGTGTGTTATAATATTGACGAGACCGAAGAGGAATATCTGGGTTCAAGAGGTTAATTGTCAGCGATCTAATCATCGGGACGGACCTCTGAATGGCTGCTCACATCTCCAATTTTGTCAGCGATTCCAAAAAGGTCTGGTGTTGATGAAAGAAACAACCGAGCCAAGGAAAAGGCACACTTTTGCTCTTACCATTGAGATTAGTATTCTGCATTGCTCGCTCCATCTATAATATAAATAAAAGCATTGGTGAATGCGACAAACCCAGGCAAGTTCTCTGGGAGTTGCTGAAAGTAATCCTGGAAAATGCAGGAACACGCTAACTGAATTAGAAGCAGATGAGGCAGGGTAAAGAAAAATAAGGACGTAACAAGAAGGTGATTTTGATACCACAAAATAACCCCCGGACACACTGAACATCACAGGCTGATGATAGACTTAACTGTAACATCGTAACAGCTTCGAGGGTCAAGTTTCCCTTTAAACTGCTTGAGAAGTACTTTCAGCTACAGAAGTGATTGCTGTAACTGTAATTAAATGGCCGAAAATGTATTTTATTCAAGGCCAAATTGGGTCCAAGCCAAATTGCTCACAGCAACCTAACAGTGACACATTCTCCGTTCTATTCTGTGAGCGCCACAATGTAAAAAAAAAAAAAAAAAAAAAGCCATTTTTTTCCACCATCACAAAATGTTTTTACAGCTCTTACTTGTGACAACGAAAGCTCCTTATTGGACTATAATTTAGCACTGTTTGCGTGAAAGGGGATTACTTTATTGAGATTTCTTCAGCCGAGAGGTTTTTGTCCATCCATGTAGAATGGATCCATTAAAAAAAAAAATGCATCTTCTGTATTATATTTCTTTTACTGGTTTCCCCTCCTGAGTGGTCTCAACAAGCACTTTTACCTTCTGTTACCTGCTCTCATTTTCTCTCAACAGTTTAAAGGTTACTGATTTTTAGGAGACTTTTCCCATGATAAGTATCTTTTTAAATTTATCCTGGATTTTCTTTTGTTTTTGTTTTGTGACAGTCGTTGTGAGTGTCAATCATTTCACTTTTTGCATAGCTCCTGTGCTCCTGTGCAAAAAAATGCTCCTCTTTGACTCATCTGTAGCACTATAGTTTAGGGGGAGAGCTTACATAATACTCAAGGTTCTTCTCAACAATGGGGACAGACTTATTTGTAGTCATAAATATAACTTTTTTTCGTCAAGCAAATGCTTAAATTCTGAGCGAACTGGAAATTACTGCAACTCATTTTTATCATTATATACCATAACAAATTAAACATAATCATAAAATGAAAATCAGAATTTAGTTTCAAAGAAAGGCGACTAATAAAACAACGCACATTGAAGGCTGTTACTGCATGGATTGTTTAGAACTGATGATACAGTACTTCAAAGTTTTAGTAGAAAGATGACATTTATATACATGTATATATATATATACACCGATCAGCCATAACATTATAGGACATCATGGGCACCCTGACCGGTCTGCAGCTACGCAGCCCCATACGCAACAAACTGCGATGTACTGTGTGTTCTGACACCTTTCTATCGGAACCAGCATTAACTTTTTCAGCAGTTTGAGCTCCAGTAGCTCTTCTATTGGATCGGACAACACGGGCCAGCCTTCGCTCCCCACGTGCAGCAATGAGCCTTGGGTCTGGCCCTGTCGCCGGTTCACCGGTTTTCCTTCCTTGGACCACTTTTGGTAGGTCCTGACCACTGCAGACCGGGAACATCCCACAAGAGCTGCAGTTCTGGAGATGCTCTGACCCAGTCGTCTAGCCAGCACAATTTGGCCTTTGTCAAAGTCGCTCACATCCTCACGCTTGCCCATTTTTTCTGCTTCCAACACAAAGTTCAAAGTTAAAAATGTTCACTTGCTGTCTAATATATCCCACCCACTGCCATTGTAACGAGATATTCAATGTTATTCACTTCCCCTGTCAGTGGTCTTAAAGTTATGGCTGATCGGTATGTGCTGTATATCAGTAGAGCTTGTGTGTCTGCATATCAAGATAACCTACTTGCAGTTTTAAAATTCTGAGGTATTTCATGTTTTAATCGATAGTGTGAGTTTGCAGCAGCTTTTGAGCAAAACCTCAGCACCTGGCTTCTCTCAGGCTAATCTCCTAGTTCAAACAATCAATACAGATTTTAAAACGGCTATTGCAGTTTTTTTTTTTTCAGGAAATGTGTGTGTATATGTGTGTTGTAGGTTTGTGGTTGTGTGTAGTTCAAACAATCTGACCCAGACTACAGTCAGCAAGAAAACAAAGTACAGATGACAATGTTCTGTTAACATGAATTCAGCCTTGAATCTGACAGCAGAAAATAGGGCAGAAAATGTCAGCATTTGATGGTTGTCTTTCTCTTTGAACTCCCTTACGTGTATTTGTTCGGTTTCTGACAAAACCAGCTCACTAAAGCTGCAGAAATGGTGTGTTTTTAGATGACGGAGCCTGACTGGACCCTATTGCAAATAACTGTGTCAGAGTTTTTTTGGTAGTGATGTTTATCAGAGGTCGACCGATAGCGGACTTTTAAAGGCCGATATAATAATGATAGCTTGGAGCAGGAAAAAGCCGATAGCCAATTAATTGTCCAATGACTGGCCAGGATTACTTCTGTTGCGCGTCCCGTTCATAGACTGTATATAAAGATGGACGACGCGTCTCCACTTCCTCCCACTGTGCAAAAGTGAAGCCAAAACATCCCGGATATGGGAGCTACCATCTTCAGATTTTGACTTCATTTGGAGCCAGAGTCTGCGCAGTAGCGATTGGGCGGTGGAGCCGCGGTATCAGGGTCACCCACCTGAACCAATCGGGAGCTGATCACGGCTGCAGCTTGTCAGCGAGAGAGACTCACAGCTGCCGATAATGACGTCTCGCCCCCTTTTTATAGCATCAAATAACTAATTAAAACCAAACCATCAGAAAAATTAACACTGAACATACATCTTCGGGAAAAATGTATTTGACGTGTACTTACATTTTTTAGTTTAGCCCATATCCCATCCGCTAACATGGAGCTGTCATGTCGTCTATCTCCATAAACAGTCTATGGTCCCGTTACATAGACTGGATATAAAAATGGGGCGGCTGTGGCTCAGAGGTAGAGCAGGTCGTCCATCGTCCTGATGGGCAGGTTGGCACCTTGCATGACAGCCTCTGCCATCAGTGTATGAATGTATGTGTGAATGGTTGAATGTTGACATGTAGTATAAAGCGCCTTGAGTGGTTAGAAGACTAGAAAAGCGCTATATAAATGCAAGTCCATTTTCCATTTCCATTGTTAAATGTTCCTCTTACAAAACCATTAATGTTCGTGAATATTCCTGGAGTAAGGAGGATCCTAAAGTGTGCGATTTCATTTCATGAATGGAGAGTTACGTGGTGGGATTATTTGGAAGAGAGAACGCCGAATTCGTAAATTAAAGTAACAGGTGAATGATTTCTTTTCCTCCCGGTCTGCCTGTGTTGTATCATGGATGAAGAGCTGATAGTGAAAACAGGTCAGATATGACGCGAATACCACGTGTCTGCTTGCTTTAAAATCTGCTATTCTCAAAGTTCTTCAAAGTATTAGCCCACATTTTTTTACCCTATCGCCAGAATAATGCGTTCAAGGTTTTTTCTTGAAGTGGAGAATTGCTTTCTGAAAAAAATATCTCTGAGGAAGTCTACATTAAAAAACGTAATGTAAAGTCTGTCATGGATTTATTGCTTGAGCGCACCGAGTGCAAACACTTGCCCCCCTCTCCTTCCCTCGAAGTACGAGTGCTATTTCATCGGGTCTTAAACAGTTGTTTAGATCATCATCAGGGGTTAATCACATGCACAGAGATATTTGCAGCAAAAGTGGCCCTCATTATTTGTATGGAGCCTCCATGCAAAACGGTGATGTACGTCCCTGCGTGACTGTTGTAGGCTGCACAGCCATCTGCCACTATCTGAGCCCACTTCCGCTAATAACGATAGGTTATTGTCTGGAGGTTTCCCTGCAACTGCTCCCTGCTGTGATCAGAAAGCATCACTGTAGGCTCATACCAAACCATCAACAATCAACTCAGCATGTTTTTATAGAATCAAACGGGGTGTTAGAAGCACATATCCTAGTTTCTAACAGTTCAGATTCTCACTGTGACTTCTTCTCTTTTCCACATCGGTGCAAAGCTCTTCTTTAAATCCACATCAAATCGATTTGGAAAGCTAACAGATTGCACGTGCCAGCGCTTCAGTTAGATATGTTGAGTGTGTTTAAAGAATGATGGAAAACATGTCGCCACCAGAAACTTTTCAATTACTGTGCGTACGCTCCCCAGAAAGTAATGCCACTTATTTAGCCTATGTCATATTACAGACTCTTGTGCCAGAGACTGAAAAAACCCAATTCATATTCATATGCAGGATAACACGCTTTTCATATTTTTGAAGCCACCACATCCCCCCACAGGCAGCTCCAGTATGCTGTGAATACCAATGCCAGAACACACAGGATGCTGTAAAGACATTGAATTTCTCCGAGGCACCGGCGCCCTGTGAAATCTGCTACTGACAGAATTTGACTTTTGGCTCAAGGAAAGTGGTTTGAGGAGATGGTTTCAATTTCATTGCCCACATGTGCAATCTTGCATGAGATGCAAGTATTGAATATCACTTTGGAGCAGATGGTGTATTGTAGCCCCTCAGTGTGTGTCAGCCACAGCATCCAATATTGCCACTGGGTAAATCCTTCTGCACAGCCTTACTGGAAATGTTGAACTGGTGCTGGTGTGTCATGCTCATAAAATAATCTTTGCTTTACTTTGTTTACTGTATCACTGATGCTCTCGCCGCTGCCCGTAGCTAATTCCTGCTTTACCTGCTTAACAGAAACACAGCGCATATCTGAAGAACTCGCTGCCCTCTTTCCAGAATAACTTTTAGATGCTTTGTGTGTGTGTGTGTAGTTTGAGATATGTGCATATGCATGTGTTTATTGGGCTGTTTGTGTTTGTGTGTTGACTGGATTCATGAGTCTGCCTTAGTGTGCTCCCGTCTGTGTTGCCGCTGGGCCACCTGCCTTTTTCCTGCCTCCTTTCCTGGCCGCTCCTGAGAAGTAGAGATAAGGCCCACTGATGTTTGTCTGCTCCCTGGCAGATTACTGAGGCAGACAGGTACAAGGACTCTGGCAGACTGCTACTGTAAACCGGAGGCCAGAGAAGAACTTGTTTTGGGATGCCTAAGCTGACCACAGCACCAATCCAGCTTGAACGCCATCTGGCCTCTTTTAATGTGCAGTTGCTGCTCTGCTAATTACTGTTCAAAGAGAAACACATGTGAGTCAATGGGGGAGATATCTGGGAAATTTCTTTGAACTAGGAACTTTAAATGAAAGCAAATAATCAAACATAATGTCGCTGATTCTCCTTTGATCAATAATAATTGAAATTTAATCAGTAAGTCATAATTGCATTAATGATGAATGTAATTTAAGTCTGGAGAGACTGGAAACACAATACATACACGAAAAAAACTCTCCATCTTAACATGTTATTTTGTCAATTATTACATTTCTTTAGAAGTGTATTTTCAGCAGATACAGATGTTCAATACATATGAACTCATTTTAAGAATCAAGTGTTGATTTTTCTCAATTTAATTAATTCTGTCTTGTTTCCAAGAGACGTTTGAGAATCACCAGTTACATTTTTCAAGTAAATACATTTGAGGTAAATTAAATGCATTACAATAGTGTGCCTTGCACAGAGTGGAGAAGGGTCTGTGACTTGAAAAACAGATAAGAGTAATAAAGCAATAAACTAGGAGACAAGAATGTAATCATATATCACAAAGTGTCCTAATAAAGCAATAAATTGGAAGACAGAGCCACCAACCAGCCAAAACTGGTTTAAACTAGTTTTCTTCTAATTATGCATGTAGATTAAGGAGGAGGTGGTTGTATTCCTGTGTTTCTATATAAGTTCCAAAAGTAAGGAGATCTGGGGAGACTTTTTGGGCTGTTGTCCCCCGGGTGTTCTGCAGACATCTGTAATTCCATCTGTTTGTTTGAATAAAGTGTTTCCTGTTCAACTTACAAATGGATGGCAAAACTCATCATTTTTCAGTCCATCTCTCTGTTTGATAACCCTAATTAGTCACCTCACATTCTTTCAGGTTTATATAATAAACCTATATAATAATAGACAAAAGGAATAAATAAGCAGAAAACTTACCGATCAATCAAATAAAAACAAATAAATACATGAACTAGAATGGCACTCGGAGAGCGCAGACCTCCAGCCCTTCTCCGTTAAGCTTGCGCCATCATCCTTGTGTATTTTTGTTTATGTTGAGATCAGCTGTACGTATCAAACTGGACACAAACAACATAAAACTCACCTAAACTGTCATCATTGCTCTTTCCAACAATCACAAATTGCGCTTTGGTCAAACTCCACTGTAATTTCACCAACTTTAATGTGAAAAAACGCAGATAATGTGTAATTTGGCGTTCCATATCCATCCACCATGGTATCTGAGGGAGTGCTGGTGATGTTTTGTAAAAAGGAAGGTCAGATGATCAGCCTGTCTAGTAGAATTTGGGACTTCAATTTCAAAAACTTGATGATGATGGTGAAGAAAATGTCTCAAGAGGTGCAGCGGGTCAACCACTAATTGTAAGATCGGCAGTTTGAGCCCCGGCTCCTCCGGTCCGCATGCGGAAGTGTCCTTGGGTAGAGATACTAAACCCCAAATTGCCCCCGAAGGCTGTGCCATCAGAGTGTGAATGAGTATTTAGATTAGATCCTGATGGGCAAGTTGCATGGCAGCCTCTGTCATCAGTGTGTGTGTGAATGAGTGAATGTTGACATGTAGTGTAAAAGCGCTTTGAGTGGTCGGAAGACTAGATAGGCACGATATAAATGCAAGTCCATTTATCATTTATATGAACACACATATCTAATGAATATTTATGTCATATACTGAAAGAATACTCCGTTTCCTGAACAGTGGAACTGAGGCCACAATAGAGTTTGAAAAAGTTGCCAACCATACAGATCGTTTTTGCAGCAAATAAAGTTTATGAAGACTGGAGGGGTATGTATTTGCCCAAACAATATTACCATAAATCAAATAGGAATAAATCATGGAATAATATACAGTTCATAAACAAAAGACATTTATAAAGCTTTGTATTTAGCTGATGATCCCCGGTGACTTCACAGTTTTGTTACAAATAAACGTTTTTTCCCAATGTATTTTCTCATCTCCTAAAATGCCTAAGAAACGAGAGTGAGAAACTTGGGAAATTTCTTTTCCATCTACTGACACTTATCATAAACCCTAACATACCTCCTTCCCGCAAATATTATGAAATTTAACTTTTTCATATTTAATGAGAGCTGATTGAGTTGATCTTGTAACTCTCACCATTTCCTCATTTGAATTATTTAATAGCGTGATTTCTTTCTGTAGATATCACTTTCCTAAAATGGTGTGCTTTATTATTACTCTGAAATCAGTATAAATATTGGTTACAGTTGTCATGTGTCAGTGTTGTGAAAGACACCGTATAAGCTATAATTTTGTTGCCAAAAACCCGACTGGATGCTCATTATTCTTGGAAAGTTGCTAATGGAATGCTGATGGGCTTTCTCACTATGATGTCTTTCATTGACGGCTATGAGAAGGCATTTAGAAATATAAAAAAGGAGGTATTTAATTCAGATGTGGGTGGATGATCAATTAGCAAAAGTTTCTATAAGTGAGGACTTGAGGACAAATCTGCAAAAACCAAGTGATCTGTATGTGATTGTGTGTGTGTGTGTGTGACAGCATGCATGTTCGTGTGCCTTTTGTATGTTTACCCTCAGCGCAGCAGGCTGTGAACATTTGGGGTGTGATTAAAGCACATGGTCAGCGTGGAGCTGCCTAATTAGGCCTTTTCTGCTTTTGTGAAGAACATTTCACAGGCTTTATCCACGGAGCTCAGGGCAGGGAAGAAGAGAAAGCAGCTACAATGGTGTTACTGGGGAGGTTTGGTCTGGGTGCTGGAGAGATCAGGGATATCATCTGCATCATATCTTTGTGCCTATAGAGTAGTATTTCCATAGCTCTCCTGCTTGAGGTGTTCAGAAAAGAGTTTTAAAAGGTCGATGTGCAGCAGCGAAGGGGTCATAAAGAGGGGAAACTATGTAGAAGATGAATTATGTAAAAGTGAAAATAAAGGGAAGGGGGTCAGAGTGTAAAAAAGGGATTATAGAAGGATCACAGGGTTTTGAGCACTTCTGTTTCCTCCATAAGTATTATATTATATGTATATATTACAGACAAGGATGCTTAGTCCCTTCTTATCAGACAATATGAGCTTATGTCATAAGCGTGAGCGTCCAACTCCAGTTCCCTGTTTGTGTTATTTAAAACTCCAGTGTTGGTAGATCACCGCCTCGCTGTCTGCACCTCTCTCTCTCTCTCTCATCTCACTCAGACACATTTTCCCTCTTTGTGTTCATCATTTTTTTTCTCTGTTTGATTGACTCCTGTTTGATCAGAGCTGTTTAAATAGTTGTCTCAATATTTATGTGGCCAATTGTGAAGATGTCGTGCGATTGTGGCCCAACTGGCGGAATATAAATTGTTCATTGCGCCCCGCGCCATGTGGTAGACAGGTCCTTCCACATGCCTGACAGCCCTACCGGAAAATGAAATTAGAGGAAAAGGGGAGACGTACGAGCAGGAGAAGAGGACAAGGGATAATACATGATTCACACGCAGTAAGCCTTGGCTGTGTAGCACATCGAATATACATGGGGGAGAAAGCGTAGAGGGGATCTGAGGGTTTAGAAAGAGTTAAGAAGTAGACTTTTACAAGGTGAAGTACAGCTTATGAAGGGAGCTCAGAATGAATTAGACAGTGTAACTGCTATTGAGAGCCACTGACTGACAGATTAGCAGAACGACAAATGATTTATTTAAGAAAACCCTCTGAAATAGCGGCACAGCCCTCTGTATTTGCATTTTAAAAGTTGTAGAACATACTGCACGTAAGAAGCAACCACTTAACTCAGCCATCAGACAGAAACATATTATCGAAATATACTGTGGGTTACGGATGTTAATAATTATCTGTTTAATCATTAACAAACATTACGAATTTTTACCGATTAATGCTAGCGGTTAAACGGTTAACATTAATATTGAAAATGAAATAAAAAGCTGAGCAAAACTCAGAGGAGTGGCTTGTCACTTAAAGGAGAATAGCTGGTCCACTTTAACAGCTCACCTTAAGTGAGTCTGAGCCGGTGTTGGAAGATACAGGAACTTGGGTCTGAGAAGTCGTAGCATTTATTCACTGACAATTAAACTGTACACACACTGCGCTGCTACGTTCACAGCTATAACGTCACCGACAACCCCACACTCACTGCCGCCACACACACACGGTGTGTCGGACACTCCGGGCTGACAGAGTAGCCAGGCAGACACACTGCTGACCACCTCGCAGCTAAACTAAATGATACGGTGGAGACTTTAAGTGGGAAAGTGGCTGCATCTGTCCACAACAATATACGCAGCTTCTAACTCTCCCAGTCTGGTGACCTGGGGACTCAGTTGTCTATTTTGTGCATACACCGCAGCTGGTGATAAATGATGGATTTTACCTGTTAACCGTTGCAGCTGGGCAGCTTGTTAGGCCTTAAAACCACAGCACCGCTGCTTGCAACGCACTAATGTTGTCAGTTAACGGTTAATGAGGGTCTGTTATCGGTTAGAAATAAAATTTAAAACAAGCATCCCCACTCTTTGTAAAAAAAAATACCTGGTTTACCGTGTGATAAATTGACTGTAATTAGTAGTGAGCCATCTTAAATTGAATCGAATAACATATGGGTGAAGGCTGGGGATGGCTTGTGGCACTTTTCAGCTTTCAATCAGTGGCAGCATCTGGCGAGTGAATAGCAGTCAGAAGAAACAACAGCAGTTAGATGTATAGAGCCGTGAGCGTTCCAATAGACAGCCGAGATACACAATATTTCAGTGTATATTCAGAAAAATAATGATTAGAAACATGTTTTCATTTTGTGCCAAAATATGTGAGTCGGGTTTGTTTTTTAGTTTGGAGTTTCGTTGAATTATTTCTATGTTACAGCAGGAGAGTGGGCGGAATAACACCAAACGCAGCAGGTCACTCTTGTTAGACCCCATGATGCTTTGCATGGCTTTCATTCACACATACATAACTTTTTTGCTAAAAAGGACCAAGCAGCATTTTCTTCCAGCACTTCACCTTTGGCTGCTACACTGTATATCCTGTTGTGCAACCTGTGAACATGGAGCAATGATTTTTGTCAGCATTATTAACTGCTGTGGGGCTTTATCGAGGCACAGCGGTGCATAATTGGAAAATCCAAATCCGTGAAACATAACCATAAGGTCTTTTCCGCCACTTGCGTCACTGTTATTTATGAATGTGCACCTATCTAGTCTCGGAAGTACATAAAAGATTCATGGTTAAACTCTGTGGCATAAAATCGTCTGTCATAATTCACCGGGTTTGTTGGTTTTCTTCTGGTCGTATTTCTGTAAATTGAGTCAATGGCCATGTCTTACTTTACTGTGAACTACCAATGCTGCCTGTTGAATAGCAGTACATATCCTCTACAGGTACTCTGTCTGCGATCAGAGACAGAGAGGAGGACAGGGGAGAGATTGGGGAGTTTCATAGAGGTAAAATTAAAGATAGAGAAGAAGGGAAGAACCAAGTGAGAGGAAAATTAAAGACCGTAGGTGTGAGGCACAGCAGAGGAGAATAAGAGATAATAAGGAGTAGGGAAAGGCGTTCAGGAAAGAGAGGAGACTGTCAGATGATTTAGCAAGTGGAACTGAGGCAGGGAGGGAGACATGATACCTCAGATAATGGAAACGCTATGAGAGCTAGAAAAGGAGTTTGATGAGTGAGCGCAGCGGGCAAAGTCACCGCAGCATCTCCAGATACGGTCAGCACGGGAATGAAGGGCAGCGGCGGGTAGAGAGGCTAGACGCGACAGCTGGCTCCAGCGGTGTGTGGTGAGGGGTGGTATTGTTTCAGGCTTTGTAGACGTGCTCCAATCCCATTTACAAATTGGAAGGACCACCAGTCACAGTCGCACAGAAACTGGCTGCTGTCACTGGGTAAGCTGGCTGATGGATGGGACCATTTTACTTGGCGGATCTAATGATAATGTGGCAGAAGAAGAGGTCAGAGTTGGATTATGACTGCCTGGTGGCAAGAAGACTGTGGTGCCGAGAGTACTCTGTCTAGTTGATAAAACCACCGCGTTTCATTTGAATCTGCTAATAATTGACTGGTTATGGCTGGTTAGAGGTGTTAATGGGTCCAAAAATTGGACACACGTCTTAAGTCCAGATCTGTTCTGAAATGTCCAAAGGGTACACTGAGTACGCTTTGTATGTGTGAAGTAATAATGCCTATTTAATACTGGTTAACACTGGGTTCAACTTATTCAATCTCCAGCCTGAAAATTGCTGCCTTAAGTAGAAAATACCATTTATACTTGTCAGCAGCATAGCACATCACAAGAGAGGTGCTGGATGAGGAAATCACAGCAAGATAGTTAAATAATAATTTGCCTTAATAACACACTGTTAAAAAGTGCTATTTGAAACAGTCTTGTTTTATACATGAAGAATTGATTTCAGTCATTTGTGCTCTTTGCCATAAGAGGAATGAAGCACACACACACACACACACACACACACACACACACACACACCGCCAGGCACAGCTTAGTAATTATTATTCTTATTATTCTTATGTGCAATACTGACTTAACATAAATGTACAATCATTCAACTGTGCAGTACTCTGGCATTAATACTGCATTTATACTGTACATTTCAAGAAATATTCGTATTTAATTCTTCTTTATATTCTTGCATTTATATTTAACACACTTAATAGATCCCACTTCTCAGCATTTTTTATTTACTTATTCACACTGTGGCTATATATTGTAAGTGTTTGATGCACATATTTGTACATATTTCTCATATTTCTTATTTATTTATCTTACTCTACATATGTTGTAGCATTATGCACATAATTTACATTTTACATACTCCTTTATTTGTATTTTTCTTATATTTCTTTATGCTTATACTTTATTTAAGAGCAACGGTAACGTCCCAATTTTTCCCCAATCAATAAAGTGTCTCTGATTCTGATTCTTAGTGCACACAGAGCAGCGAGAGGATTTGTCTTGCGACTGTGGTTCTGTCACAGTCTGAGTACGCCTGCGATGCATACTGTTTTAAAACTAGAGCTGGTCTAGAGCTATAGAGATGGTTCCTCTGGTATTTTAGGGAACATATACTTTCAAAGACCCTTACCCTGGTGCATTATGACATAGGAATGATCTGAAATCTGCTATTTTATGATGAGCCTGATGTGATTGAAGGCGTCTGATGTAATTGTCTCTTGTTATCTTTTTCTCCACTAGGGGTGTAACGGTGCATGAAATTCACTTTTGGTACGAATTGTACCTCAGTTTTGGGATCACAGTTTGGTATGTTATCAGTACAGCATGGAAAACAAAAGAAAAAACATTTTTGTCATTTATTTAGCAAATGTATAATCAACCAAAATCAGCAGTCAGTAGTGCAGTTTAAGATTTTGACATTCAATTCAACAGTTTTGATCTTATACAACAGATACTGAACTTAAGAAAGTCGTGCAGATCATCATGGACCCACAGAAAGTTTTATATCTGCACTTTTATTCTTGCTTTTGCTCTCAGCTGGCTCTCACAATGCTCAAGGCTCTTGTCATTTCAAGACTAAATGAAACCCAATGCTTGCCTTTGGAACTTTAAGCTAATACTGTTACACATTAATTTAGCCTCCAGAAACTTCTCGACTCGGAATAATTAAGGAGTGCATTTGTATTCAACCCTGTCACAGTCCACGCTGTAGTGAACCGAGAGTTAGGATGAATGAGCACAGCTCACGCGCCATATTCGCGTTCTCGTTGGGCTTTTAGCTTTCACTGAGCCGTGAAAAGCTCTCTCACGACAGCACAGGTAGAGAGCATCTGCAAACGACAAAGACACAAATTGCTGTTGAACAGCCCCGGTGTTTGCATGTGAGTGACAGGTCCTTATCAGAGCTTCCGCCGGCTGATCAAAGTTGAAAGGGGGTCAGGCTGAATTAAAGACTAGCTAATTAAAATGTCCAGGGAACATGCCAGCCCTCATTTCATTTATCTCCTCCGGCTCGGTTGGGGAGAGAAAGAGAGAGGTGAGACGTGGGAGAGGCGAGGAAAAGGAATACAGATGTGTTATCCCAGAAGTTGAACGTCATCTGATACTAGAGGGAAGATTATTAACTGTGTGAGAGAGATGTGCTCTTCCATGATATCCTGGTTTAAAGGTCCAGGCTGTGCGTGAGTTGATAAGCAGATGTGGCTTTAAGCAGATGTTTTGGGTTAAAGTTTGTTCACCTGAAAGCCGATTTCTGTAGATGGATGGATTGTGGCCCCAGGCAAAGAAGCAAAGCATGTAATGGGACATTCATAAAAGGCCTATTTCGTTTTCAGCTTGCTATCACTTTGTCTCTGTGGCATGGCCTTTTTCAAATCTCCCATTTCCACAGTCTGTTTGAGAACAGAGACTCTAGGGTTGGTGGTGTGTGTTTGTTTGTGTTTGTGTCTATCTGTCTGTATAGGGCATTGGGGCTGTTTCTTGGGTGGTATAAAGATCACTTTAAGATCTACGCTATGTGGCTGGGGTTTTCTCTCAGGAGGGTTTTTGGGCTTTTTTAAAACGTAATGATGCATTCACACACAATTCAGAAATGAAGCTAAAGGGTATTGTTGACTGTGTTAGAATGAGATAAAAAAAATGTCTGGGTGTTCTGTGGCATATATCCTATTTTTTGTGTAACAAAATATTACAATTTGAAAGGAATATCTTTTTGAGAGACGTTTACTATTGTATTTGTTAGGGCTGACCCGAATGCTTCGAAGTTTCGTCCATTGGCATGGTATTCGACCTCCAAATCACAATTTAAATACTTCACTTTTTAAATGTTTTTTTTTTATTTTCTATATATAAGTATGTAATAATAATGTATACATCACAAAATAGCCCATTAAATAAGGAATAATCTCACAACATTATTCATTATCATATGCGGATATCACTGTTTGTTGTGTGTAGAGGTGCGTGTGAGTAAAGTAGTTCGGCCGCGGCACTGTCCCGGGCACTGAAACGGGGGATATGGAGACAGACACAGAGAAGAACATGTCAGCCTGCTGCGCTGCGCAAAGCTTCAAATAGCTTCGAATATTTCTCACCAAAGCTTCGAAGGCCAAAGAATGTTATTCGGAACAGCCCTAGTATTTGTCTTATAAAGAGCTGAAATGATTAGTTGATTAAATGGTAGAAAAGTTACTGTTTATGTATTACAATTTTCTATTAATTTGTTTAGTTGGAAAATAATCAGCAGATTAACTGACAACTGAAATAGTAATTAGTTGCAACCTTAGTTTCTCTAAAATAAATCCCAAACTTTGAAATCCAGCATACTGATAAAAAGGATTATATTCAACTACCAAGAAATGCTGCTGAAATATAGAAAATAACACTTGAGCAGTAATGCCGATGTAGGTGTGAGATCCTGTGCCATCAGGTTGTCTAATAATCTAAGTGTGTGTGTGTTCTTTCACGCCAGAGTTTTTGTTGTGAAGGTGTCTGAGGCTGACTGACACTGAGAGCGAATCAGCCTAATGAGATGCCATGTTGCTCTGTGGAAATGATTACCTCAGGAGGAGAGGCATTAGATTGATGAGGGAAGTCTTTGCCTCTGTCCCTGAGCTGCACCAGCGCCTCCACCTCCACCACCACCACCACCACCATCGTTTAGACAGGGACAAGTCACTCCCTCTCAGCCGAAATTACCCATATCACTTCCTTGGAAAGTGAAAAAAAGAGGAAAAATTTGCACCCTACCACCTCAGCTTTAAGTGACAAAATCAATTTAAGTATTGTGCTGCTCACCCAGAAGCTCAATTTCTTAATGTCATCAGTCACAGCTTGCCTCCGCACATGCTGATCACCATGGTAACCTGATATTACCCCAGACTCCTGGGGTAATATCTGTACAGAACTTCACTCTCTGAGCCCAGTTGTCTAAAATAGTTTAAAAAAGGCTCTTATTATGAAAATGCAAGCAGGAAATTTTAGGTGTGAAATAAAGACGTGTTCGCACCACCAATTAGGGCGTTTCTCCTCTAAAAATTTAATTCTGATTAATCGATACCTGAGGTTATTGATGCAATAAAGGATGATTGCTGAATGTCCCATTTGTTACTGTTTGGCCCAACCTTCTGCGTGTGATTGCCTCCAAGGAGGATTAGAGAGCCATTAATCAAGACTTGGTTGATCGCTTCTCGGGTCAGCAGTGATCTGAGGGGGAAGCTCCTGGAGGTGAATGCTGCAGCCGTTTAATAGCTCACAGTGGACAAGCCGTGAAGCCGGCAGATTGCAACAGTAGTATTAGTAGTAGTTGTGTGTTGCTCTGGAGTATCTGAATGCAGCAAGTGCACGCAGACCTCTGATGAGATTTTTGATCTATTTTTCATATTTCAGGCCATCTATACATTTTTTACACCACTAAATCTGTTTTACAATCAGGAGAGACAAGTTAATAGATATTAAAAAATGTTAATAAAAGAATGTACGGAGCTTTTTGGTGCAGACATCAATTAGATTGATTACGGGGACAGGTCTAGTGATTGTCAGTAACATTATCCCCAAGACTAATCACCACTCTGATTTTAGATGGAGTCTGACAACGGTGGAGTGGGTGGTGGTGGTGGTTGGATGCCGGCATCACCTTCAGGAGCTGTGAGCAGAGCACAACAGAGAACTAATTGGATTTATGATGGGGGATTGTGATTAGTGATTGAGAGAAGTGGTAGCTGTAGGATACAGCTAGACCGAGCGTGGCGAGCAAAGTCGGAGCCGCTGCCTCTCTGTCATTTTGTATTTCAAGTTGTGAATCCCTTGCGTGGAGTTATGCCGGATCACAGGCGGCGTGGAGGGTACATTTCTGTGTCTCTTATACCTCTTATGTGAGCTGTCACACGGTGTTCTCTATTCGACATTCAGAGCATTAATATAGCAGCAAACAACTATTTGCAATGTAAAAATATAGAGGAGTAATGTCTACCTGAGCAGAGAATGAAGTCACTCTCCCTCTGTGTGTGTTGTAATCTGAGCTTCTCTGCTTTGTCGACATAGCCGGGCTGGCCGAACGTGCCTTTTAGTGAGTGTAGTGAGCACCCACCCTCACGTAAACACTGTTTGCTCTGTCAGCACTGTTGTCGTTGTTTTCCCTGTTAGCACTGTTAGCACCGTTAGCTGCTAGCTGCTGTCCCAGCCGTCGCCATGTTGAGAGCTGTTGAGAGGCAATAGATATGCTCTCAATTTCGTGTTTAGCACCTTTAATGTAAATAATAGGGCTGACCCGAATGCTTCGAAGCTTGGACTGTTGCCATGGTATTCAACATCCAAAACACTATTCAAATACTTGGTTTTTGCATTTTTTGCATTTTTTTATATATAAATATGTAATAATAATGTATAAATCCCAAAATAGTTTGTTGTATATAGAGGTGCGTGTGTGTACAGTAGTGCGGCAGCGGTACTGTTTCGTACACTGAAACAACGGACATGGAGAAAGACAGACAGAAGAACATGTCAGCCTGCCGTGCCGCGCTGCTCCGCGAAGTTTCGGATACCTTCGACTATTTCTCACCGAAGCTTCGAAGCCCAAAAAATGGTATTTGGGACAGCGTTTGTAATTAACTGTAAATTTCAGGCTTTTATTTCAACTGTGATTTAAGCCTTAATTCATATACAGCTTCTGCACCATCAAGCATTATTTGTGCTCTTAAACTGCAACAAGCAGTAAACTGTTGATCTGCCCACAGGTGGAGCAGATTGTAGGAGCTGCCAGCCTTGCAGAGATTAATCTGGCTAAATTTTTAGGCTCACTCAATGGTGTTAAGTGAAGCCGTAAGGAGTTGCCTTTCAGATTTTAAAGTGATAGGATAATAGAGGGAAGTATATGAATGGATAAAAGCCAAGAGGTGTGGCTGAGAGAAAGTAATGAATGAAGGTGCAGAGGAAAGTGAAGGAAGACGTGATTGAACTTTTGCTAAGGTCCATTTAACAACTGCTATACCACCTACTACTTGAGAGCATCAACAAGCCACACACATTTGTTATTCATGAGCAAAATGACCCCGTCACTCACTCTAGAGTTTAAGTGCAATGTCTTTCATACATAGAACATTTCATACAATGCAGGGTTGCAAGTTGAAGGACAAAAAAATAGGATCGGGGAGGATGAAAATTAATTTTGGGCCGAATTTGTGACAGAAAATACCCGTAGCGCACTAAACCTCTTTGACAACATAAACACACACACGCATACACACTGACAGTGCCCCCCGATCCGTCCCGCACTGACACACACACACAGCACATACCGCCGGCCTCTGACCTCACGACAGCCGCAGCGGCAACGGGGGAATTCAACCCAAGTCAATAACGTAAGCTTGCTAGTATTAATGTTAACGTTACCAGTTAGCGTTAGACTGTTTGATGTTAACAGTGACGTTACAGTTAACGCTCGCTAATGAGTCAGCAGCCGACTTCTGCATTTTAGTGCCTCTTGTCCAGCAGCTCCTCCAACTTTAAGACACACAAGCTAGCAGGGCCGGTTCTAGCTTTTTTGTAGACCATATGCAAAATTGTGTTTTTTGACCAAATGCTATTTTTTACTCATAAAAACATATTTTATGTGTTGAAAAAATGTATTAAATAAATATATTTAGCTTAGCTGCATTGTTAACATCAAAATCAAAACAAACATGCAAATTATAAATAAATCACTAAAATTACTTTTTAAAACAAAAACAAATAATGCTTTGAATGAATTATAAATGTATGAATAAAAAAAATAAAAAGAGATTGTAAATTCTGGACGGTCCACATTCATTTCGGGACGGCTTAAGTTGTATTTCGGGACGGATCCGGGAGGATGGTGAAACAAGTTAGTTGAAAGCCCTGCAATGTAATCATCAATGCGTACATGAACAACATGGAAATCACATACATGAACTCAATCCCAGCCAAGACTTTGGTTGGACTGGGCACTTCAATTGAGAGCATGTAACTGTATGAATTAAACAGATGTTTTCTTTAAATAACCTACATTATTTGTTTGAATTAAAACTGTTCGTATCCATAAGTGTAATAATCATTTAAACAGAATCACTAAATGCAGATTTTTCATCTATGGCTCAAACTCCTTGATTATGTATGTCGAGTATACGGTACCTCAGGTTGATGTGGTCAGGCAAAGGTGACATAAATTGATTGTCTATTGCCTGACCCATTAGTGCGTCAAACACCGTCGTTGGCTATTCACAGTGGAGTGGACGCTTAAGCCGCCTGTGTTCTAGTGGTTTCTATTCTGACCGTACAGGATCTCACTTAGCATGCTGATCCAGCTCTGGAGTGGATCCTTGGGGAGAGGGGAGGCAGTGCTCTGAGGCCAAGGCTTAACTCTGGGATTTGATACTTCACCTTCTCTGGAGTCTGCTCACTCTCTTATTGATACTCCATACAGTACATGTTTTGAAACATTCAGCTTGAGGCGCTTATTAGCGTCAACATCTTTATTTAGAAATGTGCTAATGTATCAGCCACAATCTACTTTATTCATATCCAAATTGGATCAGTGGTGTAGGAATCCTCGATAAAGTTCCTTATCTTTACAAGTTCTTACTACAGTATATCTCATATTTGATCACACCTTTAAAGCTGAAGTAGGCGAGATTGGAGCAAATATGATTTAAAAAAAAAGTTATTTTTATAAAACGGTTGCTATATCGTGACAGTAGTACATGAAACAGGTAACCTGAAAAAAATCATGTTCCTCTGTGTCCTCCAGTGTTCCTAACGGCATTTGCAAGATTTTGCATACCGGAGGAAAACAACCAGTAAGAGCTGATCTGAGGTCTGCTGTCCAGCTGCCGTCTATGAGAGCCAGCTGTCAATCACTCGCAAACTCCGACCAAACGGTCAAACTAGGCAGCGCTGATCAAATATGAATCAATATTATGTTACGTTAATGCCTAGTTCTCACCTCAAATGTGTTCAGAATCATCTTGTAGTGCACGGTTTAGCTGTAAAAAGTTTGTGACGCCGCTGCCATTGTGAAATCTGGTGAAGAAATGCCAAGTTCTGGTCACATGACCAGAGCACAAGCAATAGGAACGCTCTCTCAAAGAAAAGATTTTTCAAAGCCTGAAAACAGAGCCATGAGGAGGTGCAGAAGTCTAGTTTTCTGTCAGAACACTAGAATTACAATATGCTGAAAGGTTATCGTGGATTTTCTGCCCAATGATTCCAAAAATATGCTGCCTACTGCCACTTTAAGTGCTGTGACTTTTTTAAAAGTATTTCAGTGACCAAGTCAGCATCATATTTTCTATCGCAACATCAAGTCTTAGCTGAGCTTTACTTAAAAAACACACACTACTTAAAATGTGCTTGTTTCTGGCAAGGACATTGTGTTCGTGTTATTTGGCAGGAAACATGCTAGTACTGTGTATGGATGTAGCAATAGATAACCACGATTGGTGTCAGTACTAACCCACTTTACTTTAGCAGCTTTTCATCCATGCTCTCAAGTACTGCTTCTTCTCACTTTAGGCTTAATCAGTGTGCAGATGTTGTTGTTCGAGGCAGTCAGACGGTGGGTCTGTCTGTTGGCTGGTCAGTTGGTCCATCCATCGTCATTTTGAGCATGTTACCATGCTGGTATTAACATTTATCTCAAATAGAGCTGCAACGATTAATCAATTAATCTATTAGTTGTCAACTATTTAATGAATTGCTAACTATTTTGATAATTAATGATCAAATTAATCAGCTTGAGTAATTTTTCAAGGAAAAAAAAGTCAAAATTCTCTGATTTCAGCTACTTGAATGTGAATATTTTCTGGTTTCTTTACTCCTCTATGACAATAAACTGAATATCTTTGAGTTGTTGACAAAACAAGACATTTTAGGATGGCATTTTGGGAAACACTGATCGACATTTTTCACCATTTTCTGACATTTTAAAGACCAAACAACGAATCAATTAATCAAGAAAATAATCGACAGATTAATTGACATTGAAAATAATCGTTGATTGCAGCCCTGATCTCAAAGCACCGTCATGCCTAAGTATAGCCTCATAGAGGCATTAGCATGGCTGTAGACACTTGTTTTTACTTAAACTATAATATGCCACTCTTTATTGTGTGTTGCACAGAAAATATAACCAAAGGACTTACGCAATGGATGAACATGGCCGGTGGCATTATTAGATATATTATTGTCTCAGTCATTTTTATATATTCTGGTATGAGTGTTGTCTCTTAGATTTTAAACTGATAGTATAATAGAATATAAATTAATGGATAGCAGCCAAGAGCTGCTGCTCACAGGGAGCAATAAAGTAGTCATAGTAGCAGTAGTATTTTGTAAAAGTTGCTGTTCAGAGAGAGACTACTAATAAATATCCATCATTTTCCAAATTTATATTTTTCCCATCAGCTGCACATTTTGGGCTTTTCATTCCAATCCTAACATTGAATGAGTCAATCTGCGATGCTGTATGGTGGCAGTCAGATTTGAGAGTTTTCACAAGCGAGACAAGTCATCTCTTGAAAGCACCATCATTCCTGACTTTATTTTTCCTGCCAAACAACACAGATATGATGTCCTTGAGCTCCAAAGTTTCTAAGGTGAACAAAGGCGAGAGATCTCTCTCTGATACATTAGCCTTTGTATCTCCTCTTCACTCTCTTCCTGACTCTTGCTGCCTCTCTCCATCTCTCTCTGACACTTTGGGTCTCTTTTTTCCATCGTCTCGCCTACGCGAACGCATACACTCAGTGCTCCGTTTCCAAATTCCAGTGCTATTTATAGAGAATATGTGTTCCCAAAAAGTTTCTCCATCCAGTATGTTAAGCAAGGTTTAAAGGTTTCACTGTGGCTCAGAGCATAACACAGATCTAGCTAATAATCAACAGCACATTGAGCTCAGTTATTGAGTTTTAGCTGAACACTAGCTCCCAAGGTCATCTACAGTATATCTATTAATCAGTGAAATAATTGTATAATTTGAATCTACTTTAGATGACAACATTTTATGTAGTGCTTTTAGCACTATCTGCAGTGTGCTGTGTGTAATGTGTTAAGCTGCCAGAATGGATTAAGACCATTACATTTGTCACACCACTTCTTTAGTGTTGAGTATCTAAACATTAGGGAACTGGCACTCTGACCACCACAGAGTAAATTGGCACAAAGACCTGCCATTAATTCAGAGCACTGAGAGGATTTCTAATCCTTTATTGAGTGTCTCCATTTGTTTAGTATCACACTTAATTCATTTTTTTAGCATGACACGTCCACGACATGTGAAAAGCCTGAACCACGTTTTGTTTTCGTAATGAAATAAAAAGATCAGAAATTCACATTTGTCGAAATCATATTTGTCTCCATAACAACCGGCGCTGCTTTGTTCAGGTCATGTTTTTCCAGTTTTAGAGATATCTCAAATATTAGAGTGGACTTCCTTTCTGCACAAAAATAGTAACTTTATATCAAAAGAAAAGAGGGCTATGACCTTCATCTATGATGCACCTCTACCCTTAGACATTAAGAGCAAAGTGTGTTTGTACACCGTTGGTCTGATTTCTTTAGCTTTGGCCATCATTTCTATTGGTTATGATAACATGTCAGCCTTCAAATATTATTGCAGAGATCTGAGGACGTGGTGACACCGCTAGACACAGCTTTAATTTTGCATTCCCCCCAGGAGAGCAACACGAGCTGTCAGACAACCAGACAGGTCTTAAACAAGTTCCCTGTTCAATCCAATTATCACAATCGTATTATTTGTTAATAAAAATAAGTGAACGTGACGGAAGTTGACAATTGCATTACAAAACTAAACTACATGCACACTTTGTTACAGGAAGGACATAAACATTGAGACAGGAAGTAGATATGATGTATGATGTTTGGATAATAACGTAAAGTTTACCCTTTGTTTGGTCTTTCAAAAAAGTTTTCAAAAAGGACTTGTTTCAACCTGCTTCCTCTAACGCTGTGTGTAGTGGAATCGGCATATTGCTGTATCTTTACAAAAAATTCCTTCCGCAAAATATAATCATATCAAATAACTTATGGCCAAAGCTATGAATATAAGAACCTACGTATTCAAAATATGGGAGTTTATTGAATAGACCCTCACATCGCCAAGAAGCTCATTCTTCAGTAGAAGCTTAAGATGCCATTCCACACAATGAATGCATCTTTCTGCCTTCGTAGTGGTTGTCATGACTGATTTTAGACATGGAATGGCACTGACGCTACTCAAACACTGTTCCCTATATGTCCTTCACTAGGTTTTTTTTTTTTTTATCTAAATGCACTTAGGCTCTTTTTGCATTCCTACATCCCTACTGCATATTCAGTTTAGAAATCCTGCATGATGAATGTTGCACTGTGCGATAAATCACAGAGTTAACATGTTTCCTCAACACTGCCCATGGCCATTAGCTCCAGATTCGACGAAATCGGCATGTTCAATCTAGACTCAATTAAAAAATGGATTGGTTTTTTTCTTCCTCCGTATGCGAATCAGCGTTTGTCATCTGTTTTAGCCAGGTTATCGCTCCTCTGAGAGCATGTCAGGCTGCCACTGACCTTCAGATATGAAGAACTGCATGAAAGATTGGACAGAAGGGTTGCCGTTAATAGGAGGAAAGAGGTGTCCCGGAAGAAATTGGGCCATAACAATGGAGTACAGGAGCATGTAGGGTGTCACAATCGAAGGGACACGTGGAGAGACAATGGGACAAAAAAGGGAGTGTGTGGCAAATAGATCCCATTCTCACTCTCCCTGAGCAACAGTGTCCTTGCTGTTGCAAACAAACTGCCGTCCCTTTGTCCCTCCGTCTCTATGTAATTGCCCCCCTGCCTCTGTTTCACACTGACCAGATTTATCCTGGCCGTAAGTCTCACCAATGCAGCACTATCCACAAGTCTTTCCCGCTCCCCTGACATGGCTCGTACCCCATCAGCATGACAGTACCAGTCTACTGTGAGGGGGGGGAGCTGTCTCAGGTAGACACAGATAGAAATAAATGACCACACGCATACACACAGACAAGGACTTCTATTGCTACCTTAAGTGGCAACTTGATTAATCACAATAGTTGCTTGATGGCTATTTTTTTTTTTTTATATGTGTGCATGTTGGATTATGTGTTTGGCCAATAGTCCCATAAGAGAGAGAGAGAGAGAGAGAGAGAGAGAGAGAGAGAGATACAGTAAATGAGAGATCTGGGGGATTTTAAGGATAATGCTGGGTAGCAGGAAATAGAGGCAATGATCTAATCCTGGGGGACGTTCAGGACCGGATATTGCTATGAGTGGCTGTTCTGTGGGAGGTTTTATAGCTGTAGATTGGACTGATTGACTAAGAATGTGGCTCGGTTGCAAAGAGGTTTCCTGGGACTTGCGTAGGGTTGAATCAATGGAGGTTGCAATTGGGCATCCTGGGTATAAGGAGTGTGCTGGTCCTTGCAGTGTGTCTGTTTACTATGCTGTTCTGTTAGACAGCACTGCAGTAGACCCGCTGGCAGACGGTGCACACTAGTTTTAAATGATCTTATTTGAACATTATGCTCAGACTTTGTTTACACTGATCTAGTGTTTAGTTTTTAGCCACTCTAGCAGCATGGCTCTAGAGAGGGTAATGTCGGTCTGTTGGTCAGTCCACAACTTTGGTCCAGACTGAAATATCTTATCAACTGTTGGGTGGATTGCCATGAAATTTTGTACAGACATCCATGGTGCCCAGAGGATGAATCCCACCGACTTTGGTGATCCCCCTGACTCGTCATCTAGTGCCACCAGTAGGTCAAAATGTTCACTTATCCTGTGAAATATCTAAACATCTACTCGGTGGATTGGCACAGAATTTTGTTTCCAGATGATGAATCCTAATGACTTTGGTGATCCCGATCATAGACTGTATACAAGAAGTGGACATAGTCACCGTGACGTCATCCATTGGTTTGTGGACTGTCGTATTGAAGCCTTGAGTTTGGCATTTTGGCCATTTCGCCATCTTGGCTATTTGCAACCAGAAGTGACACAAGATGGTGGAGCTAAGTACAACTGAAAGCTAAATAAGACATTTTTAAAATGTGAAATATTTTTATCAATAAACACAAAATCATTTATTTCCTAATCATTTGATTTGTGTGATTTTATATAAATAACCTCTACAGATGACAATAACTAAGTAAAAGGATAACATTTAGAATTTTGGATGGTTGGCATTTAGCTCATGGAAGTGAAAGCAAAAAAATGTGAATTTGCGCTAAAAATATTTTTTCTCTAAAATCTATGAATAATTGTGATAAATAATCGTGAGCTCAATATTGATCAAAATAATTGTAATTAGCATTTTGGCCATAATCATGCACCCTTAATTGAGATGATAAACTCATGTTTACAATGTTTACTGAGGTAACACATCAAGTGAGAAGTAGGGTCATTATCTCATAGACTTCTATACAATCAGACTTCTTTTTGAAACCAGAGGAGTCGCCCCCTGCTGGATGTTAGAAAGAATGCAAGTTTAAGGCACTTCTACATTGGCTTCACTTCTCAGACCCGGAGTTGTTCACTGATCCCAACTTCCTGTAGCGCCCCCACAAGGTTCACATTTGTGTTTTTTAGTGAAATATCTCAACAACTACAGGATAGATTACCACATGCATGCTCCACTTTGGTTGAATTCTAATGACTTTGGTAATTGGCACCACCATCAGGCCTCCTAGTCTTGTTTTAATGAATGTTTAAATCTTGGGCTTAATTCATAATATAAATCCATACTTTACTTCTACAGGATGCTACAGTAGCCTGTCTATTTGCCTCAGTTATTTGAAAGACCAACTCATGAAATATAATCAGTCTGAATGTCTCTTGGGGTGAAACCAACCTGCATTACTGTAGTCCATTCCCACTTTTCTTTACCTGTTGGTTCTATACTTTATCTTTCTTTTTGACAGAACTACTTTACAGCTTCAATGCACCTAATTTATATAGTCAGTGGCATGGCATTCATACATTTTCCATCCGAGTCTGTACCAATATTCCAAACTGATTTCCATGCTGCCTGGCAGAAACCTGTGCTACAGTACAGAGAAAGCACCAGCAGCTAGACCGAGGTGTTTCGAGAAAATGAGTGTTCCATTATTTATGCTCCCCTCACTAACTTTATGATGCCGTTAGGTGGTCATGCTGTTGTCCTCTGTCTCCTTTTATTAGCTGTGGTTCAGCGCTGCATTTTAATGGATACGTCAAAGAACGAAGTTTCCTTGTGGCAATGTAGCAAAGAGCCCGTTTCTCAGGCTCAGTGAAACAAAGGGATAGATGGTGCACATCCGAAGATGAGAGCAAAGTCTTAATGAGTTTGGTTTGTCTGCCTGCCAGAGTCCAACACTAAACGTGTACTATTTTACCAGCTAAGCACTTTTTTTACCGGTATTGGTCTGAAAGCAGTAGTGGCCAGAATTTTAGTGGCATTGACTGTGTATGTATAATGATTTTACCATAGCGTCCTTCTTTTATTTAATTTCAATATCCAGTCTCCTCAAAAACTTCTTTTTATTTCTATTTTTATGGGTTCTCTATTTACTTTGTGAAGTATTGATGTTAGTTTCCTTTACCTTTATACTTCTGCAACTTTTAAACAAGTGCAGCAGTTTATACCATAGTGTTTGTGCATACTGTTTATTAACTGGCCAGAGGGTGTAATGCACAGATAGCTTTGGTTCAAAGCTTGTGATGGCCCTTCTGCTTAGCTTACCCTGTTTGCTGCTCTGAGTTCCTGTCTGCAGGGGCTGGACCTGAAGGCAGCACAATCAGCAATGTATAGCTACGTGCGCCGAGTGTGCCACGGACAGTATATGAGGCCAGAGTAGCAGCTTGTCCAGTGAGACCTGTGACCTTAACCACCTGTGTAATCATAGGAACATACTGACACTTGAACAAGCCCCGTATATAAAGATAGACAGGGTCAACTTGCAACTTCATATGTTTCATTCTGTTGCAAAAGCTTTAATGAAAGTAACAAAGACAACCACAGCATGTATTAAAATCCTTCGTTTCAGACCCCACTGAATTTCTTTTCCACATTTGTTTTCTATGTTAGTGTCATGTACTTTATGTGTTTATGTCTAGCACACTAATGTACAGTAGTTTATATAGACTGGAAAAACATAACAAAATTAGATATTGCATTGCATCTCTGTGGCCTTTTAACAATTTTTCATCATTGATGGAACCATTGAAGATCGTAATGAAATGATGTGAATTACGCCCACCCTTTTAAGGTCGTCACATTATTTCTTCTGTTTAAGTGGATGTGGGGATAGCATGTATGCTGTGCACGTACTACATGGCCGTATAAAGTCATCACACAGTGACATAGTTACTGCAGGTATAAAATCATAGAACAATCAGGGGTGAATATAGAGTGACACTCTAATGAATTCATCCATCAATGGCAGCTGTTTCCTCTGCTCTTACATATATTGCAGTGACTAGGGAACCCATTGACAGAAATTCAGTTTCATTTCCAGTACATCTGCTCCTTGTCACAGGGCATGTGTGCGTACGCAACACCTCGAGTGGAAAGACAGCAGCACCCTGCCCTTATATGCAGTTTACAAGCCAGCACTTGATATTTCAGTGGGATTATAGTGATATCATGCCCTGAACCCTTCAGCTTATTGGGCTAATTTGTTTCAGTCAAAGTGCAAAAGAGCACCAACCTTTGCAGCAGCAGTCACTACTTGTCTCGGCTCCAATTCAAACATCAATATTGAATGTGTTTTAATCCTTGCTGTCTCAAGGGTGCCCATGGGTGAATCCCACATTAATGTATCTGGTTTTGAACAGGTACTGAGTATTATTCGTTAGAAATAGATCAACTTCCCACATGTTGAAAAGGAAATGCTACTGTGTGACCAGTGTAGTTTTACCTCATGCGAGGTTATAATGGTGCTGATGATGAGAATGCCAGAATGGGTGAGGATGCTCTCCGGATATCTAAATGCCACGCTTGGGCAGTGTTGACTCAGGCAAAATGCCATGGCTATCTATTGACACTGTCAATGGAGTCATTCTCTACTTTTTCACAATCCTGTTACTATTGTATCACCACAAAGGCCAAGGAGGGAGTAGAATATAAAAGGGTGATATTAAATGTCATAGAATAGGCTATTGTCTCTGGCTGTGTTCCTATTCACATGTATATCTACATTTGCTTGCATATTATGCAAATATCCCAAGTTTATATCCCAAGTGACGGCTCTAGTTTGGGTGGATATAAACCGGGCCCCACGGCCATTACAAGAGAGCATTTGAGAGTTGCTGCTACGCGATTGGCTGATTACGGCCTGTTGTTAACACAAGCTTAAGAGATTTTAACGTTTTGTTCTACGACATAAAATAGATCAATAAATACCCAGCTCATGAATTTTGAAGCCTTTATGTGTCTTTAAAAAGGCGGTTGCTAACAAGTGGCTAAATGAGACTACTAAACGTCATCACTCCGACTCGTTCGCCTTCACAGCCTTGTTGTGTATACTCGCACTCATGCGACCGTGGTGGAGTTCGTTTATAGCCTAACGTTAGCTTTTTACTTCTGGCGATTGCATTCACGCTTCAAAAATCATAGAAGTGGTGTTCGTTTGTGAAGATTATCTTGCTGAACAAAACCTGTTAAGTGTCATAGATATTTGTTCGCCACAGATCTTATTTTCTGCAATAATCCAAAACCCCAATGGAAAAATCCCATTGGCTTTTTGTCGAGGGAACCCAGTGCGATGCTAACTTCCTGGGTGGATTACAAAAATGTCTCTTCCCTGGAGCACTCTATAAAGGACACGTTTGCCGCCACAATTTGCAAATATGACTGTGTTGTTTTTGCCCTTGCTCTATTTTGTGTTAGAGTCACCCCTAACAGTTGCCTATACTACCTATGCCAGCAATATATCCAGCATATCATATCTATGTGCTGTAGTTGTATTTACTACTTTCTTTAATATCCAGAAACTCTATAGTGAAATCAGAATACCTATCTAGCTGACTAGCCACCTCTTTGCTATTCTGGGTATTATAGTGGGTTGCAAGGCACTGTGTATTCAAGGACAACACTTAATTTGGTTCACCTAATGCCTAAGCAAGTAACTATTGTGCAGAATGCTGACTTTCTACACTGTAGTGGGTACAACTTACTGACACAGTCAATGTTATTCAGACAAATCTCAGGATAATTCTGTTTTCGTTTCTTTTTTATTCAAATTTGAGGTGAATTTGAGTGTATGAGGGTTTTTCTGTTCTAGTCTATTGTAAAGCAGCCTGTACAACTTTCTCGAGGCAACACCATTCCTATCATTTTCTTTTCAGAGGCTTAGATATGATTGCAGGCTCTTCTTCTGGATAATGTCAGGTCAAGGATTGTTTACCACTTCGAGCTACCTTTCTTTCCCTCTACCAAATCCCAACTTTGAAAGCAGATCATTGCTTTGCTCGGACTCCTGTATTTCTTCAGATGAGACGGGCTAGAAAATGTAGCAAACAAATAAATAGCTCTACATGCAGAGGAGTATGTGCAAACACTCCCACATAATGTGGTAACATGGTGTTTGAAGTAGGACTTCAATTGGACACCCCTGAACAGCGTGCAACTCAGTATCCCACACAACACATCCCTGCTCCCTCAGATCAGCATTCAACCATTCTCCCATGTGGCCAAAGCTTGGAAGGAATACACAACATTGATGTATCAATGCAGAAAGGGGGCAAAGCTGTTTGGTTGTCGCTACAGGATGTTTCAGAGAGTAAAATGTTCTTAATCTCTTGGTATTTTTAAATTTCTCGATTCTCTGATTATATGTTAAAACAAGACTTCATAATTTATCCAACGGTTGTGTTCTGACACTGCATTCCTTCTTGTTAATCAACTTTAACGTCCATATACTTTACATATTATAAGTCAAGTTGCTCTAAAGTGAGTCGTGAATTTAGACCGACAATCAAAGTGTCTTTATAAGTTGCAGTCTGAAAGAAAAAGGCCAATTTAAATGCAAATTGTATGTAGCAGTGTAAGAATATAATCCCTGATAAATTGTTTCTTGTTGGAAGAAGCTGATTGCAATTAAATCATACGTACAATATTTACAGCCACATACATAGATGTTCTGGTATATAATGAGAGTGTGCTTACGATTGACAGGTTGTACAGTCTTAGACTATTTCGATTTAGATTTAAATAAAGTATATGCGGTGAACAGTACATTTTATTCACTAGCTTTATATATATATGTATATATATTCTCTCTCTCTGTATATATATATACATATATATATATACTGTATATATATAATATAGGCGAAATTAAAAGAAAACAACTCACAATGACAGAGACAGTTGCTATTTTCTGAACTGTAACTAATAATTCAAGGTGAAAGGATGGGAACCAGGAAACGAATGAATGTTGACAACATCTCACTGAAATTGGCTTCAGTTTGATAAGCTGAGAGGATTTATAGGTCTTCACGGGCCCTTTCCCCTGCTCTATGGAGGGAAGTGATTGCCTGTTTGTTCAGTTAACGTCAAACATATTTTGAATGGAAAGTGTTTTGGAGGAATGACAAGACAGAAGTAAAAGTGATGAGGGAGAAGAGACAATTGTACATGATGAGATATTGGGGTAGATTTTTAGAGGTAGACCTACAGGTACTTCCACAAATGCTTCACAGGCAACAATTATGTACATCAAAAAATGAAAAGTGCCTGCATCTTCATCAACGTTTTCACCACATACCATCACATCTATCACCGCACATAATCAAAGCTAGCCTGCTAACCAAGCTCCAGTATTGTTGTACCCTTCTAGTTTGACTCTGGTTTACATTGATGAGAAAAACACGCTAACTACATGTTACATTCAGTTCACTTCTTTGAGTTGTTTTTCTTGTAAAATTATAGGGGGAGGGCACAGGGGGAGGAGTGACAAACGTGAGGTAAAGAATTAAGTTGCATGATCCGTATGGTGTATGGTTATATAACGTTATGTTCAGTTTAGCTGTTTTTGAGTTCTGCATGAAGCTACATGTACTGCATATAAAAATATGAGCTTTTTTTTTACCATTTTGCTTTGCTTTTCTCCTCATCTGCAGATCGGCTTATTGATCATTGATTTCTATTTCATTATTTATCGCTGAATTCAGAACTGCTCTGGCAGTGATGTGTGCTTCATTAGCTTAATGGTAGCCCAGTGCATGTTGGTTGTACCAGCTGTATTTTATGTGATTTTGTAAGAATATAATGAGCAATATATCCAGATTTTTCTTTAAAAACGAATGTGTGTGTGTGTGTGTGTGTGTGTGTGGGTGTGGGTGGGTGACAGAGAGAGAGAGAGACCGAGACAACGATGCAAGGGATTGATGCAGGTCATTGAAATGTAGACAAGCATTCAGCCAGATGCGAGAGAAATCAATCCCAGCGTAACAGATGGCAAGATCAGTAGGAGCATGATTCTCTCACCTCTTTGTGCTGCGCTACCCCATGGGATATTCAAGATGCCCGTCTTCGAGAGCGCCGACTATATTACACACACACATGATTTTTTGCAGATGCTTTCACACCTAGAAATGAGATCTTTGTTTTGATATGTGGAGGTTTTGGGGGAGTACTCCAGCATTCAGTAAGAAGTTTGTCCTAAAGGGGGTAAACCACCATAAAAGAAGAATGAAATCAAGGTGAAAAATCAAACGGCAGCGTGGTGCGCCACAGCGCCTTCATCCTTCCTTCAGAAGGATTTTACATTTTCTCGAAAATATGCATTTTAGGGAATGAATTGCATCGAGCTTAATGTCAGCCAACATGGTCTTCAATGCTAAGTATTGAAATCAAGGTATTTTAAGAAAAGCACATGTTTATATATATTCATGCCTATTTATAAAGGTAGTTATTAAATAGTGTTGAAGGTTCTGCCGTCACTAGTCTCATCCTTGGTTGAAGCACGTTATGAATGTGCCGAAACCTCATGAAAAGAAGGTCTGATATATTCAGAAAATGCAGCAGCTGCATTTTTTCATCAGTTGGATGAAAAAAAATATTCACAGGGTTGCTTTTTCCCAGCAGCTCGCTGATTTTCATATTGACTCAATCTGTAACTGAGCCAAGATTGGGTCTGGTTTCCCCCCTCTGTGCAAACCTTTGCTTAAATTGATCATTTCCCGTTCTAACACAGACAATTGCACAGATGTATTTCCAGAAACACACACAGCTGTTTTTCTCTGTCGCTCTCTATCTCTCACACGCACACACACTCATGCGAACCTTTAATAGTTGTTTTAGGAGCTGTTTGGAGCAGCCAGTTGGCCTCGACGTTGAGATCTCATTACCAGAGCTCTCTGTCCCTTTCTTGGCACAGCTTTTGATTTTGTCAAAATAACTGATAAATGTAATACACACTGTGGAGCACTCTGCCAAGGATTTTGTTATGAATGAGCTCGCCCACTCATAATGATGAATTGTAATTTAATTGCCAAAAGTTGGTATTGTTAATGACAATAAAATATATCACACAGGGTCCCAGCCCACACACTCAGATACCAATTTGTATTTCTGTGGATGCCACAGCAACAAGACGGTATTCTATGTGAACTCATATTCTCCTCCCGTATGCGGCCTTTTCTATGTGACATAATATCCAAAGTCCCAGAGAGAGTATAATATCGTCTTCCACCAATACTGTAACACAAAAAAATGGCTTTGTTCTTCAGACAAAAGAAAGTGTCTTGTAGGGAACTGTTATGTCAAGTTGCTCCTCATCTTTTTTTTCTGCTGAGTGATTATAATGGGGCTGCAGCTGCTGTGAATTCCCCTGTCGCCTCCTACAATGCTACTGTACAGCACCTCTGGGGGAAAAGAAGCTGGTAGACAAAGCAAGTTCATCCCTGGAGAGTTTGGGAATAGGAGAGAACACAGACAGATACGTGTGCGCGCGGACACACTGATATACAGGCTGACGCACACAGAGGCACACATCCCACCTTAGTAAACACTATCTACATAGAAACAGAGTTATGGCAATGGTAAAGATAGTGAATTTTTACACATGGCCACCTCTCATTGCAGACAGGGGACAGAGAGATTAAATCAGCAGCTTAACTTGTTCTCAATTAAAATGTAGAGCACAGCAAGCTTCAACCTTCGTCTCCTTTTCCTTCACACAGTCGTGCTAGTACAGTCTGCCTCTGCCTTTCACCCTACCTTGTCTTGTTATAAACAAGTTTCTTAGACATACAGAAGGCTAAAACTGCACAAGTGGTTAATCGAGAGCACTAATGGGCAAACGTTATGAGTTGTATTACAGCAGCAAATGTATACTACTTAAAGTATACCAGTAAATGGTTTATTATCTGATTTGCGTATTTGCAATGTACAAAATATGCCTCATATTAACTACCTAATTCCTGCAAAATGTTGAGCGAAGATGAATTGAAACTCAGTTTTCAGTCGCAAGGAATCGTGGTTGAACAATGCCACGACTACCCTCAACCTGATATCACGCCACAGCGTGTAATAGACCCGCCTGTCCACTAGAGGATAGTGTGTCAATGTCACGTTTTGTCTCGTCGAGACGTGACCTGTATGAACGCGCAGTACCAGCAGGGGGCAACAAAGCCACAGACTTAGGTTTAGGCAAGAAAAACACTTTGTTAGGATCAGGGAAAACGTCATGGTTGGGCTTAAAACAAGTACGGAAACTAAGTACAGAAACAACGTAACATCAGTGCTACAAAACGTGTGACAAATGTCATTAACGGAACTTAAAAACAGAACATCGGTCTCCCGGTTGAAAGTCTTGAGTTTGTTGGACTCATCCGCCAACCATAAGTGGACTTTCTATACTAAGTCATAGGGCTGACCCGAATGCTTCAGAGCTTTGACCATTGCCATGATTTTTTACCTCCAAATCAGTATTCAAAATGCTTTTTTTATTTAGATATACAGTGTATAAATATGTACTGGAAAAACAAAGTTCGGAAACTTGTGTTTGGTGGATTATTTCTCTGTTGTTACAATGCTAATGGTCATTGTATTTTACATCGTTGGAAAGCCTGTTTATTTACCTTCACAATGATGTCCAACTTGTAAAGATCATGCATTTGTGGGATGAGCAGCACAGCTGATTATGTGAGTAGCGCCCAAGAAAAATTTGCCAAAATGCTCTGCCAATGGTAAACAGTGTATTCTCATAAGGCTACCAGGAAGCCTGCAATGACTAACACAAGTTTCCGAACTTTGTTTTTCCAGTTTTTATATATATATATATATATATATA
>CAKAOH010029337.1:0-14976 GCA_916701665.1 Sebastiscus tertius | reverse complement strand
CTATAAGAACGTCTTTCTATTATCACGTTGCACTCCTTGTGGCACAAGCCCTGCCTACTGTCTTTAAGAAAGTCATTCTTTTATGTGAAAAATGTATCGCTAGGGTTAAATCTGCCTTCGTCTTTAGACACACAGCGCTTAGCCGAAGGCTTTTAGCCTTTTTAACTTTTGAACATCAAAGAATTTTTAGAGAGTACGAAACCTTAAAAATAGACTCTGCCCTTGACTCCATATTGAGCACATTTTTAGAAGCAATTTCAACTTGTTGCCGGAGTAAAAGGCAAGATGGTACTCTAGTATTCAGTCCTGGCTTTCTGTCATGTCTACCTCAGATTTAAAAGGTGACATCACAGGAGGTTTTTTGTTTTAACCTCGATTCACCTGCTCGTTCTTATTTTTAGAAAGAGAAAATGCTCTTATTGTTTTGTGCAACAAGAAATGCGTTAAAATCTCAGTCAGTCAAATGTGAAAATGAAAAACTCCTCAGAGAAGCATGACTTGACAACCTCTAATGGCAGTAAAAAAAGGTCATGAAGTGAATAAAAATGAGCCTGGAAAAGGGTTGAATATGCTCATTTAGTAGAACGCTGACTAAGTCAAATCTTTGGTAAAAGAGAGACAAAGAAATAACAATAGTCATCAGTGCAGAGCAGTTTCTCGCATACTTTGATAAAGACAAGTTTTGCTAATTTCTAACAAGAGCTGAGTCGCCCCATTAACAACCATTACATGCGTGAATGAGATGGTAACCGATGATGGGTTTTTCAATGCCACCTTGGGCGCATATTGACTGGCAGCAGGGAACAACAGAAATGTCTGTAGGGGAGATAAGCTGAGAAACACTTGATTGCGAAGACGACTTCCCGATGGAAACAATTTGCGATACACGAGGCAGTTTCGTGTATGCCTCTGAGGCTGGAGAAGAAGTGATTTGTGAAACTTCTCTCCTCTCTATCTGCGTGCTGGTAATCTTCCACGATCATTATGGATAAAACTGCACCTTCATTCTGGATTCATCGTGTTGTGAGTTGCTGTACAAGTGCTGAACTGCAGGGTTTTAAGATTGTTCATGCTGCCTCTAATGAGAAGACAGACAGTGAGAGAGGCTGCGTCCACATTTCCTTTATGCCTGCACAGCACACATGCATGACTGTTGAAGCTCAGAAATCCATTAGACGACTTCTGGAGATAGGCCACATATTGTCATTTTCAGCATTTTGGCAGAGAGCAGAATTGTGAACCATACTGTGGTGTGAACCAACACTTTACTTACACACATTACTTCCATCTGGTTGGAGATACAAGACACTCAAATGGAGAAAAACTCGTTTCAGCAGGAGTTTTGTTCCTTCTGCAATAGCAGCCCTGAACAATCTGCTCACATTCTGTGTACAGTAGGTCTACCGTCTATATCCGTATGTTGCCATGTGTGGCATGTTGATATCTGCATGTATATATAAATACTGTATCTTATGTTTCTGTGTACTGGCTGTGAAAACAAGTATACTGTTGACTGGGACAATAGATAGATAAATACATAAATATATAAATAAATATATAAATAAATAAATAAATAGATAAATAAAATTGCATGAATCACCAGTCAAAAACTCAAGATCTTACTGAGCAGCTAAGCTAGTTACGTTAGCTTAAGCAGTAACACTTAGCAGCTTTTTTGCGTCTCCATCATGATTAGATTTAGTTATGTAGAATAAAACACTGAATTACCAACACATCCGTTTATCAAAATGTATAACAACAGTTAAACAAAAATGAATAACAGAGAAAATGTTGGATAGTTTTAGCTTTGACTAAAATGTTTATGTGTATATCTTGTGTTTCTGTGTAGCCTAATGGCTGTGAAAACAAATATTCCTCTGACAGGGACAATCAATCAATCAATCAATCAATCAATAAATAAAATTAGTAAAACAAAAAAAAAGTCAATAACTCAAGCTCTTACTGAGCAGCTAAGCTAGTTACGTTAGCTTAAGCATTAGCACTTGGCTGCTTTTTTATTTCTCCGTCATGATTAGATTTAGTTATGTGGAATAAAACACTGAATTACAATGTATAACAACAGTTAAACAAAAATAAATAACAGTTAAAGAAAATGTAGGCTAGTTTTAGCTTTAGCTAAGGTTAGCTTTAGCTAGATAGGCCTATTATATATATTATTATATGCTGTATCTTTAATTATTATTATTATTATTATATAGCCAAAGTGCAGTTACCAGTACATTTTGGCTTGGCTTTTAACTCGGTTTTGTAATTACAACAGATTTTACATGCTGTTTTCACTGAATTTATAAATTTCCATGGAATAATATTTGGTATAGTAAAGCAGATGTCACAAAGTCAGATTCTCATCTTTAGTCACTTTTGAACAAATATAGTTATGGCTTTTTGGCTTTATAGGGTTCACAACATAATATATCAAATCACATTTAATAAAAAACATAGGCCTAGTTCTAAGAGTAGTGTCTCAGTAGTTTTTAAGAGCAGCCCAAGTCCTTCATTTACTGAAGTAATAACTAAATGTTAACCTTCAGACACATTTCACATTTAACAGGATAAACTGTGCGAGCATATTGTTTTAGAATAGAAATCAAACTGTGTGAAGAAGTGCAACAAATCAAGTGAATGTAAAACAACGATGGTTCAGGGTAAACTGGAACAACATTACATGTAGACAGGCAGGATAAGTTTTACACAAAAAAGTAAAAAGAAATAAGATATTCTTGCAACAAAGTGATAAGAAAGGCAAAAAATAATCTTTGTGAGGGCACATTAGATATGGCCAGGGACACTTAAAGAGAGACATTTTCAGCTACTTTAATATGCATGTATGGATAAGAACCATATGTTAGAGGTGATGAGGACCCTGATAAAAAATTCAAGCCCTTTAGTTGGAGGTGAGGGTATATGAAATATTTATCAAGTCAAGTTATTCCAAATTTAGACTTTCAGAATTGGTGGAAAACAAAAACACTCCAAAAAGGAGTCTCATCACCTTATGTGCACTTGAGTTTTTCATCCACTTCAGCTTCTAAAAAATGACCTTTTACTGTCAGTATGTAGATTTGTGACCACGCACAGCTCTCTTTCTAGCAGAAAAAAAACAAGAAAGTTGCTTCAAATAAGTCAAAATGGATTAGAGACAACAGTGAACTTCAAACAGTAGCTGAACCAGGGTGGCATTTTCATGTTCATGTAGCTGTTCTATCACATGATCTTCATCAGAAGATGGATTCTGCCCAGTTGTGATGAATTTATAAATCCGAGCACTTACTTAAAAGTTGAGCTTCATAGTTCATTCTTGACCACAGAAACCTGCTGATGAAGATCATGTGATATGATCAAAAAGCCCCAAAACAGCTCCTGCTTCTGTTTCCAAGGTCAAGAAATAACTTGTGTCTGAATCTTTGTTGCACATCGCTGTCAACTCTCTAATAAAAGGTCTAAAATGCTCAAAATCACATTGGAAAAAAAGAAATATAACCCTTTTTTCTGGAGTAAAACCTCAGGCAGATAATCTGAACGTTGTTGTGTTCAGTTTAATTACACTTAAAAATATTACCTCATAAATACATGTTTCCTTTGGGCCTGCATATAATAGGCCTGACATAAACTCAAAACTGTGTGAATAAAATACAGGTGGGTGGGTGGTTTCAGGAGAATTTGAGTTCACTGAAGCCATTAAAAATTAATGTAACATTCTGACAGATCTCTAACCAGTTTTATTTCACGGCAGTATTTATAATCGTGTCAGTAAATAGTTGTGTAAATTGTTTGCCTGTCCTTTTGACTTTAGGAAACTCAGCTGTGAAGTACAAAATACTTTGGATGCAAATGCTGACAAATGAATATTTAACATGGGTTATTTATAAAACATGGCCATGCACGACGCAGTGGAGCAGGTGAAGGAGAATCACTGTCAGTGTCCTCAGAGAGCGTATACAGCTGGCCGGTGGCAGCACGCCGCGGGTTGGGCTAAACACAGTTTACGCCGAAGTAGGGCAGCTAACAGTGTTATGTGCGCTCAAAATGTTCACCCAATGGCAGCGAGTGATTAACTCTTACAGTCACATGTAGACTTTTAGCTGATGGCTTATTGTTATCTTGCTCAAGGGCACTTCAGCAGGCCGTTTGTGGTAACTGAACCTTTTAATCGCAGTACAGTAAAGCTTCATCTCGCCATCCCAGTATGTTGCACTGTGCCGACAGTAAATCCAATCCTGGAGGATATGATAACGCCGTCTTTCTTCCTGGTCACTTACAAGGCCGCTAATCAAATTAGCCTTAATTTAATCTATTTGGATGTCATTCATTTGCTTACCGGCCGGTCGTTGCAGTTCAACATCTCAGCGGAAGAAGGATAATTCATCTGTGATCGAGAGTCGTTTTGGATTTTAAGTGATGCGAAGTACAATAAAAGTTTGTCAAAATGCATATAAAGCTTCAGCATAGAGAGCTGTGTTCTGTGCAGCGGGTTAGTGAGAGATTAGATGTAAGCGTTGCTTTGTTTTCTCAGAGACTGTGGTGTACTACATCTGTATCAGCCCGCAGGCCCATGGGAGCCCCTGCTGGCCAACACCGCCGCTGTTTGAAACAAGCAGATTCAAGAGGCTCTCCCTAAGGCCAAGGAAAATGGATATTGATCTGGAGCCATGACTAAATGGATTAAATTACAGGGTAGTGTTGGTAGCAGGGCAGCAGAGGGAACGAGACGACGGAGAGGAGGAGGAGGAGGAGGAGGGAGAATGGAGGGACAAAAGGGAGGAGGAAAAGGAGAGGCAGGGGGTATTGAAAGAGACTACCAAAGTCTTTGCCTCGCAGACGGCTTTCTTTCTCTCCGATTCTTTTCATCAATAGCCCACCCAGCGGCCCTGCGCAATCACGCCGTACTCCTCAGCATCATCCTGGTCTTTATGCAGTTTTGAGCCAATTGGCTTTGGAGGAATCGACAGTCGGGGGGATTATCATTTTCCATTCAACCAAGGCTGTTGAGTGGTAAGAATGCCAACTGCATGCTGGGAGCAAAAAGGAGACGCATCATCATGAATACAGAGCCCAAATGATCCTTCAGAGAGTGTGTAGATCTGGGCGGATGTGGCCGGTTGGCGGTCGCAGTCCAACCTGTTTGGTATAAACAGCTAATCAATCAGCCGTCCTCCTAAAGCCCCCTCTGCGCCGCGGCCTTGCTGCCGGGTCTGGGGGGGCTGCAGAGAAAAGCTTTCCTCTCCTGTGAGCCCTGAGAGTTTATTTCTTTGGACGTTAATGCGTTCACTTGTATGACAGGAATATCAAAGAGTTGTGTGAACTGCACACTGTAAAAATGGAGAGGGTCAAGTAATCTTCCAGGCGACACAATCCAGTGACATTTTCTTAAGTTCATTTAAGGACAAATCTTCAACTCAGAATCTTAAAACTGAACTGACTGAATCATCAATGAGTCGGTGGCTTTTAGAGGTGGAGCTCCTCTCACTGGTGACTGAGAGCAAGTGAGAACTTCCTGGTTAAAAACCCCGAAAGCCACGTAAAAGATTATGATGGGATACTCTGTGGCAAATAGGTGGCTGTTGAGCTATTAAAAGGACAGGTTCACACATTTATTTTCAGTTTAGCTGAAGATAATATGAGGCTTCAGCAGTCAGAGCTAATCAAATCAGGTGGGAAGAGATAACAGAGGGAATTTTGTAACAAAAAAATAATAACTTTGGAAGATTTTTGATTAATTTGTCTAACGCGAGCTGCACTAGCCTTAAATCAACCTCATAAACTTTGGAGTATATTTTTGTACAGACCAATGTCTGTGGATTTTGCCCTCCATCACTGACATTGGAAAGATGTTAGGAAGGGATCTCTTAAAGGCCCGTATGAACAAGAGGAATGATGACAACAATCAAAACTTGACAATTTTAACACCAATATTGTGCATGCTGGGAAATATAAAGTGGTGCAGGAATGAGTCCTAAAACCAAGAAATGAGTTAGCATTTTAGCACTTTCGTTTCCCTCGCCTGCAAGTCAATGGGTTTTTGAAATGGGCTTTTAGTTAAATGCCTGATATAAAGTCTGTGGTTAACACAGGCTTAAGAGATTTTAACGTTTTGTTCTATGACATAAAATACGTCAGTAAATACCCCACTCGTGAATTTTGAAGCTTTTACGTGTCTTAAAAAAGGCGGTTGCAAACAAGTGGCTAAATGAGATTACTAAACGTTCATCACGCCGACTCGTCCACCTTTACAGCCTCATTGTACTCGTGCTCATTTATAGCCCGTTTATAGCCTAACGTTAACTTTTTTACTTCTGGTGATTGCTTTCACACTTCAAAAATCATAATGTTCATTTTTTGGAAATTATCTTATGGAACAAAACATGTAAGTATCATAAATGTTTGTTTGCCAGAGTTTAACAATCCAAAAACGAACCGCGATTCTAACGTATGGATTAGCTTACAAAAATACGTCATCCCTGCAGCACTCTATTACGATTAGCTGGACATTTTGTTTCATCATTTCATTGCAAAGCTGAACTCATTTTAGTTTCCGAACAGGGTAATTTAAATAGACCTGATTTGAAACTGACAAAGCTATCCAGTTACAGTGTTAATGATAAAAGATAAGTCAATTGCATATGATTGATTATGAGATTTTACAGTGTAGATAAATCTGGTTTAAAGTAAACATGAAGTGAACTCATTTTGTCAAGTAAAGATCACAAGTTAACTGAACTTTTTCACATTTTAATGAATCCCAGATAAAGACTGTACGTCTTTCTAAGAACATGTTATATTTGTAAGGCCCAACAGCTTGCAAACCTCATTTATACCCTCAAAAAAATGAAGTTAGTGTTTTTTACAGTGCAGCACAGCAACAGCAACATCAAGGGATGCCGTTTCCTCCCAAAGGTCACTTCTCCTGCGATTGTTGAAAATACATCAGAATAACAAAATCTGTTTTTTTTTTTCATCAGGACCAAATTCTTCTCATCTAACATTCAAACTATCTGATCAAGCCCTACAGTGTCTGTTCACGAGTGGTCTCCCTCCTGTTTAAATTATTATAATACACATTTCTCATGATCAAGGCTTATATCCTCAACTCCTGAGCTCTAATCATAAACACTTTTCCCCACTCCACTTCATTCCCTTCAGGGCAACGCTCCACTTCACGGCCAGATTGAATATTCATAAAGACTCTTCCGTTTTCAGATGACACACACGGGCATCTGCCTATGCTCGACATATGCATAAAATGTGCATTAACATGGTTTTATTCTTGTCTCGCTGATGTGGAGAGTGGATGCTTATAGGACTTTTAATGGAGTCCATCCCTTTAGAGTGGCCATCAGATTGCATGTAATCTACCAAAGTCTCTTTGAAGATCACAATTTACAACATGCATGACTGACAGCTACCAAAATCTGATGTGGTGCAGTAGAGCAGTTTGGATTGTCTCTGCAGTGCTTTCCCTCCGGTCTGAGAGTATAGAGATTGTCAAACACAGCGTGAAGCATATGGCTATTACCCCCCCAACAAATTTGTTTCTTTTTTATGTGTGGCCTAGAAATTTCCTAAACCATAAAGCCACAAAGATGTCCTCTGGGAGCGTGAGATACAAAGAAATTTGACAGTCCATGGAAGCACATAATCAGTCATCGCACATCATTCCAGTGTCTTGGTTCTAATTGCAAAACATTCCGACTCTCTAGCTCCATCTGTCGAGACATTTTCATAATTATAGACAGATGTTATGGATACAGAAGTTACAGTCCAGTTAGAGGAGAGCGCTGGATTCTTGAGAGGCATCGTAGACGCAAATGTCAGCTGAGATAATGATTCAGTAGCAGCCACAGATTCTTATGTAAGAGCTGGAATTCTTCAAACACGCTTGACTGAATAAACTAATGAGGGCCGGGTCAACGTTCTCATTTATCTAGTGAAACAAGATTTTAAAACGTACGTATGTGTTCTCTATATCTGCTTGTAATATTCAGGATCTCAGAGGGTGATGCTCATCCCAGAATGCAGTGGGAAGGACGCAGAGTTCACCAGTCTGTCACTGGGCTAACGCACTCAAACACATTCACACCTTCAGGCAGAGAGGACATGTCAGATTCACTCAGGAAAACCTCTGGTGGCTGGTTTGGGTTCAAATCAGGAACCTCTTTGCAGTCCAGCAGCAGTGATAACCTTCATTACTTCATTTAGGTTTGCCAGGGGGAATAATGGGCTTAATGTTTTAATAATGTGGAAGTTTGTTTGTGCACATTTTGCTTTGTGTCCTCCTCATTTTGGAGCATAAGCAAACATTCATTTCTTTTGAGTGATGTTTCTGCAAGTTCAAGGTGAAAACGTTTTGAACTATTTATATAATCAAATAATCATTTGTCAATTTTAGGCAAAAATGACAATTTTGCCTCTCAAATGGGAGAATTTGATGCTTTTTCCTTGTCATGCGTGACTGTCGATCAGACAAAACAAGTCATTTGAAGGAGTCCCCTTAGGCTGTAGGAAATTATGACAGGCATTTTTCTCCATTGTCTAAATGGAGAAAATAATTAGCAAATTAATCGCTTATGAAAATAGTTGATTGCAGTCCTATTTTGAACCTACGTTCCACACCTTGGAAATTTGCCGCCACTGCGTTAAGTTGCCAACTAAAAGCTTTAATTTCTAAGTGGCCTCAGTTGTTTAATTTGAACAGCATTCACGAATCAATGCATCAGCAGATACACTGATATACTATTACCGAATAATGTCCCAAACCTGTTATGTAAGCAAACAATTGTCTTTCATATCCAGGAGACACAAAGCAACATCAGCATTCATTTTGAGTTGTGCTTCTGGCCATACGATGAACCTATGATGAGTCCTACTCTTCTTTTGGGTTGGTTTTGTTTTCCACTAACTCCTGGAGGAAATATCTGACTCTTTAGCTGCTAAATGCTCCTCTACGTTCACCAGCTAGTCTGTGACCTAATCCCAACGTCCACACTCACAGACTTTTTGAGGCACGTTCCCGCTAAATCCGTGAGAATTTAGGGCTGTCCCACTGTTGAATTGTAAGTGGATGATGACGCTCTCTGACAGACATTTTAAGCACACTTATGCTCACTTTCTGTAAGTCTGCATTTCTGCAGACTATGCCTGAGGGAATTACCCACAATTCATAGCGGTGTGATGTTGGGGTTACCAGGGGAAGCCCGAAAGTGTAAAAAAAAGTAAACAAAGGACTGGTGTGTTCGGCCTGGTATATACTGTACATTGGGTGTGCTGGTATGCCTAAATTTACAAAGAAACATTTAAGATGGTAAATAAAATCAGAGGAATGCAAGTGTGTGCTATATTAAACACCTAGTTTGTTCTTCAACCATCTCTTCTAATTTTTGCTTAATGATGCTGTTTTGACAAAAATTAGTAAAGATTATTATTTGACAATTAGATTACCTCGCCACTCTATAAGGCGTTAAAATCGGAGGCCGACCCCTTAAATGCTTCGGCCGTGAAGAAAGTTAAAAAATGTAAAATAAAAAGTCCCAAACCCACAATTGTATGCAACTTGTTTTGGCATCGTCACAGGAACGTGATACCTGGCAAAGTGCTATCCTAGTACTATTTATACCATTTCGAGACCTTGCAGCTTCTTGCACTCAAGCACTTACCAGGTGACGTCAATGAAGTCCCTGAAAGTTCAGGATTTAGGGTTTAGGGGTGACTTTGGGATCGGGCCTCTAACTTTGTCTGCAGTTGGGTGCTGAGCTGCTAGTGTAATGTGTGTTTTTTTTCTAAACAGAGCTTCAACCTGACTAGAGGTCAAACCAACCGGAATAATAGAAAACTCGCCTTTAAAAACATTAAAAATGAGCTTTGTTGATATGGACTACAATCGAAAAGGAACAGGTTTGAAATCACTGTTTTATTACTCAAAGCAATGAAATATAACAAAAATATGTAAAAACCTAAAATAAAAGTAAAAACATAGCAACAAATATTGTCACATCAAACACACTCTTCAAATGTGCGTGCTGAACAGTTTGTCAAAGTGAGACGAGATATTGTAACTGGATACTAACACAAGAGAGGACGTTTTATTAAAAAAAAAAAAAAAAGGACTTTAAAACAGGGATCTGAAATCACTTCTACTGGAGGTGAAGAGTAATAAATACCAGGATTCCGGCACGAGAAAATAAAGTATTGATACAAAGGTGACATAATTACATCAGTGACTTCAGGTTTGAGGTTGAAGAGTCTGAACATCTGAACATTTAAAAAGTCCCATTGAAAAATCCAAGTGTTAACCAAAGTGTCCTCACTAGACGTTGTGTGTTCATGGCAGCAAAGAGCGGACAAAATCCACCCGGTCTTATCTGTCTGGTCGCATCATGCCCGGCCTGACCGGCATCATCATCGGTCGAGGGTGACGCATCATGTGTGGTGGTCCTGGCATCATCTGCATGGGTCCTCCCATCGGCGGCCTCATGCCTCCTAAATGTGACGATGACGGGATTCACAGCATTAGGTATTGATTCATGACAACGGCTTTACATTAAAGAGTCACATCCATCACAAGTGATTACCAGAGCTCAAGTTTACATCAGTTTAAAACTGATATTAAACGGAAAACCTGCAAATCTTTGCATTTTGAGCGTCAGGAAACAGTGAATGTTCAGCTACTTTCTTGATAAAACAACAAATAATTAGTTGATTAATCAAATACTTAAATGATTAATAGTTTCATACCTACAGTACATAATACTAAAAATATAACAAGAAACCTTGGGAAGGGAGCATTACTTTTGTTTTTAAACAGGCAGACTGTTACCGTCATCACATTAAACAGGATTATTCTGTTAACTTCTTTATTTTGTTAATGGCCAACTGAACTGCTGTAAACGGGTCTGATAGGATGTGATAGGTGAGGCTTCTTGTCTGAAATATTGTAAATGGCCAAAAACAGTTTCAGTTTCTGCGAGCACTTTGTTACAATGTTACACAAGTTAGGAACGAGTGAAGCCGTTTCTTACCGGGTCCACCGGGCATCATTCCGTGTGGTGGAGGCCCCATCATGGGCATCATAGGTGGACCTCCCATAGGGGGTGTTGGCAGCATGCCTGGGCGAGGAGGACCACCTGTGTTACAAACAGCAAATGTTAATGTACAATCAATGTTAAGACCATGTACTATGAATTAGATCTGATTCACATGCATCACAGTGAATTGTGTTATATTTTGAGAGCTTCATTTGCATACCATTAAATTATTAGACAATTTAATGGTAGACAAAAGTCTCGTAAACACTATATGTAACCAACGGAATCCACTTTTATGATTACTGTTTCTTTTACCCAAGTTTGACCTGTGTTGTCATCATTTGAGACAATGCTACTTGACACATTAAATACACCCAGTTGCCAGTTTATTAGGTGGACCTCGCTAAAACTAATGCAATCTAATGCAACAGCTGTGAAATAAACCCTACCTTTATAAAAAGGTTGTAATGTTTTATTTTACCAAAAACATCTGCAAATTTGGCCACAAGTGATTTGGCCTCTATGGAGCTTCATCTGTTGTTTCCCTTAGAAACATCAAAGTCCTCAAAGCAAGACTTCTTTCACAACTGCTACTTTGCATTCAGTGGACACTCCCGAGTATAACTTAAATGTTTGCCTTTGTTTTATATGAGTCATTGCAAGAACTCGTCAATAAAAGGTGGTTAGTAAAATGTTACAACAAAGAGGAGTGAAGGAAGACACAGGTTAGTAAAACAAAGAAGTATTTTTCTTTAGTGGAGATGCACCGATCCGTCGGCCACCGGTCAAAACCGTCTGGTTGTCAGCTGATCGGAAAAGGCCGGAGAGTTCAGTCTCATATATCCGATTGATTGCTGGTCAAATTTGCACATATGCCGTACAATGGTTTTACATCTCGCATATAGCGGTACAGACAGTAATGTTACAGCCAGCAAGTCCAAAATAAGCTGTGAAGGAACAACCTTAAAAACCATTTGGATCAACTAACTGTTTTATTATGAACAACACTGAATTTCAACTTTCCATGAAAGAAAAGTTACACACATGTTTGTGTATGCTGTCAATTATAGTTCTTAGAAAGATAGTTGATTGTATATTCTAATGAAATTCATTTCAATACTCCTTGATATGGAGAAAAAATACTGTCAGCCTTTCCATATTGAAGTATGGATCTAACTATCATGAGCCAGTGTCTATGTTACAGTCAGTTAATCAAATTACTGCAGAGCTGAGAGACACTGGACTCACCTGGGGGAGGGCCACCGGGGAACGGCGTGGGAGGGATCTTCCCCTGTTGAAAGGCCGCCGCTGGTTGGGAGAAAAGACAAAACATTAACAACACAAATAATTCATGTTCAGCACACAGCACACCGCATGGATCTTTCTAACATTTCTTCGAAGCAAAAAAACGCTATGTGGTCCAACATTTGTGCTGCAATGCTGCTGTCCACTGCAACATTGAGTGTTCGAGGTAGGGTGGTAAATAATAAATATAGATAAAAACACACCACTATCATTAAAGCAGTCCGTTAAAAAAATGCATTCTTTACATGATGAGAGGATGTGTAGTATACCCCTCTTTTTGTGTTGCAAAGGAGAATTGAGTCTCTAAAACAAGAGTGGACACTCTGCTCCAGCATCTTTCATGTAGATTAGTGGTTTGTAATCTCAGAGGGGGCCCAAGTAAGCTGATGTACATAGTGCACTATTTAAGCAAAGAGCTTGACTATCCCACACACGTCCATAAGCATGCCTTGTGTGGGATGCGTAACAGGCTTTGCTCTAACACCTAGTTTATTGACTATACAAGGATATTAAATATGGAGATGGAAAATCATGCTGTATCCTGAGTGTAAACGGTTGACTGCACAATCAAATAAATCATCATCAGTAATGTGATACTACCACTAGAGGTCACTTTCCTATTTAAGTTAAACTTACAGCACACACAAGCTGCATATCACAGAACGGACTTATTCAAAATCCACATTCAAGAGCTCACTTTGTGTTTTACTCTTTGAGAAACATCATCAGTCATGCAGGTTATAGGATATTTACAACTTCAGCTGTTCAGGAAACAGTTTCTGACTGAGTGGCAAAATGTCTTCAAGAATTAAACAGCAAGTGCAGTTGCTTTGTACTTCTAGATTCATTCAGCCGTGCTCTCCAGGTAACTGAGCGAATAATCTGCTTACTTGTTTTATCGATCAGGCTCTGAGCCTGCTCCTCCATCCATTTCTGGTAGTAATCTTTCACATTTTCCTTGTGTTTTCGGCCACTGCAGTGGGTCTTCCTCACTGATGGCTACAACAAAAAAAGGAACAGGAGATTTAACAAGAGCCGAATACAACAAAGATAGATTATTTCATGCTTTTCAACAATTGTATTTGGTACCACACAAGCATGACTTACCGAATCATGTGTAAGGTAGGTATCACAGTAATCACAGTAAAACCTGTTGGAAAAAAATAAGTTTTAGGTAAACACAAAAAGTCCAGAGCTGTAGACAGGACTTGTCCCAAAACCATTGTGTTAGCATCATGATCCTAATTTCTATTCCATTTTCTTAACCACTTATTTTATTATGATGAGTTGATCCACTCTACAGAGCTGTTGCCCCAGTGACGACGTTCACCTGGGAGGTAAATGGATGTTACTGTGTGATAATAACTGTTCTATAACTGTTCTATAACTTGGTATACCATCAGCATAATCGCCTCTTATTCCTGAATAATACATTCAATTCAATTAAATTCAAACTTTATTGCAGACTCAAGGTCCAGATAAGATAAGATAAGATATTCCTTTATTAGTCTCGTAGTGGGGAAATGTGCAGTGTACAGCAGCAAAGGGGATAGTGCAAAAAACAAGATGCATCAGCTAACACAGTTTAAAAAAAAAAAAAATAAATAAAAAAAAAAAATAGCTAAACAAAGTGTAACAAAATATGAAACATTTAAATAGAAGGAAGTATAAAAATAGGAGCAGTGTATACAGTATTGACAATAAACAGACTATTAACAAAATCGCACAAGTGGAAAATGATATTGCAGTGAGAATGAATGAATGAATGAATGAAAAAAGAAAAAGACAACAATACAGGAAATACTATAAAAAGTCATGATTAAAATATTAATATAAATATATACATACATCAATTCCTTACATATAATAATAACATTGATTTAACCAAGTTAAAAACATGCATTACTGAGTCATTAGTCGGATCCCACGTTAATGTTACCAGCTCATATCTAAAAACAACAAGAACCAGCTTCATGTTGAGCTCAACATGGATGTAATAATAAGAATAGATGATTTTAAGCAGATGAGTTGATTATATATAAGGGTTTAGCTGGTAACCACGGTAACATCGAGGTTGAGTCCAGCAGATAGACGGAGCCCAAACAAAGCTCACCTCGAGCATATGGACACAAACTGCTCCGTTTCATCAGTTTACAGAGTTTATTTTACTATCGTTTGTTACTTAATACAATTACAAACAACAAGTAAGGTGGTTGAAACGTGTAAATCACAGAATAAGCATAATAGAGAACATATATCTTTACTTACTTAGGCATGTTGCCCGGCTATCTCCGTCCAGAGCGCGATTCCGGTGTTCACAATAAGTGTTCCGACCACATATAAGAGCTACCGACAGTTAGTTCCGCTTGTATATATATATATATATATATATATATATATATATATATATGAGTGAGCACCACACCAGTGGACCCAATGTCACATTTTAACAGCAAAGCACTAATTGCTGAACTAAAAACATTTTTGCTTGAAAGTTTCTGTTAAAGATCTTGTCCACTATGAATATACATTTCATGATTATTTTTGGCGGTTTGTTTAACAGGTAAAAACCTACTTATTGCTAAATAAGAGTGAAGCAAAGAAGACACATCTTTTACTTAGTAAAAATAGC
>CAKAOH010029336.1:0-87502 GCA_916701665.1 Sebastiscus tertius | reverse complement strand
CATTGTCTTCTTCAGATTGATTACGTTAATGCGAAATTAATGGCATTAAAACAAATATCGCATAACTTTACTGTACTGTAGCTGTTTTGTGTGATCTGATCTTCCGTACATGCGGGACGATGCTTTTCAGCACGAGTAAAGACTTTAACCCTCTTTGTGTAACCCGTTCAGACTGAGACGGCTGTTTTGTGAACATACCAAGCTTGAGAGGAGTAATCGACGGGCTTCGGGACCTGGAGCAAAGAGCAAAAAGTGGACATGTGTTGTTGTTATTTTCATGAAGCTTGAACTCATGCAACCTAAAAACAACGTACAGTACACCACAACAGTAAAGTACTTGGTGCCAGTTCCACAGTAAGCTGATGTTTTTCCTTCTATAAAACACAATACAACCCCCAATAAAACGGCTTAATGCTCTTCTTATCTTTACAGAAGTGTAGATAAAAACAGTGATAAGAGTTTATCTGCAGGACGGCTCGTATTCCTGAAGCAGCTGGACATAGTGTGAATTTCAGTTTATCGGACGGAACATGACAATCCAGCGGTGGGGAGATTTATAGAAGGGAGGACGAAAACAAAGCAATTTAAGTCAGTGAAGCCAATACACACCGTGATTCCTCCCGAACAGCTTTCCAGTTCAGTTTGCACAATATAAAGTATTGCTCGTTGCTTATAAGACATCGTTTTCTTCTTTGCCTCTTATTGATGAAGTGAATTAGACAGTAAACCACTTTTGTGCTCAGAACATGAAAACCCCGTGGGCTGTTTTTCTTCTCGTGCCAGGTAAAATAGCTTACCTCCCCTCACAAATCCCCAACCACCCTCACATCACTGGCCTGCTAGTAAGCACATGTAGCCAAACAAGAGCTGCTACAACAGGCCCTAATGTAGCCGTGGACTAGAAGGAAATGTTGCTTACGCATGGGCAAGGCTTCACAGCGTCGCTTGGAAAGAAGCCAACCTCTTTCGTCGTCAGAATTTTGCCCTGAAACCACAGAGAGATAATTGCGTTATGTGCATCTGGCTGACTCCGTCTCCATTATTCAGAAACAATTAGCTTGCAACACAGAGCAGTGTAAATTTACAGCCCCAGTTAACTATTGTTGAAATAATGGCTGGCAGGAAAGAGGGAAAGAGGAAGAGTTCCTTATTCCTCCCGTGGCGATGACTCTTTAAGCTCAGTGCCTTGATTTATCAACACAGTCCGTATAAATAGGGAGGCCGTAGTGCAGTTATCGTCTCCTGACTGGCTCAGGCGCTGTGGGATGATGATGCTGCTTTTGTTCTGTGCACTGACAAAATATTTATATGGGACAATAATCCAGTCATGGATTCCACAGCTGAAAATGAAAACTGAGGCTAAAAAATGATGCATATGCATATTGCTGTTACACTTCTTAATTGAGCCGGAGTAAACACACAGGAACCTGCAGCATGCACGCCGTGTTTGTCTCTCTACACTCAGAGTACATCTGTTGTTGCTAATTTACCGCTGTCATATCTTGCGCTTTACACGGTCTACGTCCATAATTACTTTTCCTACACAATACCTGAATTCTGCCATTTCATATGTCCAAATTTGAATGCAAAGCAAACGTTTCCCTTTGCTGGATGTGTAATTAAGCATTACATAAAATGCTTGTTTTTTTTGTTTTGTTCTTATCTCCGGTCTTGCACAAGGTCCAGTTTTGCAAATCCCAACGCCACACCTGCAAAGCTCGACAGTTAACGGGAACTTAGCTATCTCTAAATCAATTCCAGTGTTAAGGTTTAATGATTGACCGTGTTAAGTGGATGCATTAAGAGACCTGGATACGGCACCACCAGTCTGCCAAATTGTCTCAATTATTACTCTATTATGAATTTTTAATAGATTTTTAATTTACATTTGTACAGCTCTTCCAAAGCCCCCCAAAATTTAAATTTTGCATGGACTTTAAATGAAGCCAATTGGACTTTAAAGAGGACCTATTATGCTCATTTTCAGGTGCATACTTGTATTTTGGGTTTCAATTAGAACTAATTTGCATGCTTTAATGTTCAAAAAAACGCTTTATTTTTCTCATGCCGGCTGTGTTGCAGCACCTCTTTTCATCCTCTGTCCGAAACACTTTGTTTGAGCTCCGCCCCCCCTCCTGAAAAGTCTGCTCTGATTGGTCAGCTGGCCCACACTGTTGTGATTAGTCAACCAAATCAAACTCTTCGGACTCCTCTGCAGCTCCGCTCTAACTAGCGTTGTTTGAGGGTGTGCCAAATTAGCAGCTAGGCAGGTATTATGCAAATGTGTTACTTAGTGACATCATCACGTTACAGAAGAAAAGGTGGGACTTCAAGCAAGGAGTAACTCTCTTTGGCATGGGCTTTGTAACTTTGCAGACCTTTTACATGCACACAAAACTATATAACTCACTAAGGGAAAGGGGAAAAGCACAAAAGCATGATAGGTCCTCTTTAAATACATAAATTATGTTTTTTTTTCAAATATGAAGAGAAGTTTAAATGTAATATTTTGTTTATGTTTACTGTATAGTTTGCAGAACTATAACCACAGCAGCAGCTGCAGCACTAATAGGCTATACATACATACGCTGCCTGTTCACTGTCAGACTGTTTTCATTTGAAAATGTGATTTTGACGTTTTCAGGGGATTCTAGGGGTTAATTAGGGGGTCCGAGACCGCCCACACTTTGCACTCTGGGATGTTACATCACAGAGCAACGTGAAGGAGGGACAGATTGGTGTGTTTTCAGACAGACATAATCTGAGAGGCACAAGTAGCACACTACCAGCTAAGCCTGTTTTGATGGTTTTGCGGCCGTGGCCCGTCACATCCCTGCTGCCACCTCAGGACATTTTATCAGTCCTTGTGGAAAGCCTCGCTTTCTGCTGCATCCTCGCTAACAGTGTGATCATGATTATAGCTGGTACCGCTGACAGAGTAAACAGATGGCTGCTGTTGAATGAAATGAAATTACAGTGATCGATTCCATTTCTTTCACGCATCCCCAGAACAGAAATGATTACGGTGTGCTGGCTATGAGGTGATGGATATTGAATGTTTGCTGACTGTGGGGCTGTAGCGGCCTCCAGTTAAGCTTCTACACAGGGTTAATTGAATTCTTTATCTGTTTCATCTGTTTTGTATTAAGTGTTATGAGACTGGTCGGTTTCCTCATTACATGTCTGATTATAATACTATAGCAGTTCATGTCGATACAATGTCGTTTTCAGGCCTCAGGGAAGATCTCATTATAATTATTATGATGACTTTGATTCAGCCTTTGAAAGCATCACATTTCTAGGAAACGGCTCATCTTTCCTCCTCCAGTGAGGTTACAATCACATGTTGTCATATGACAGTCATGGCTTGTATAAAACAAACAAACACTTTCTAGCGTGTGTGAGTTTTACTTCCTTATAAGAAGTGATCTGTTGATTTAAGGGTGTAAACACAATTCTAAGAATTTGCATTTCACATGTTCGCAAGAACAGACCGAACTACCTGTGCTATATTTAGCCAGAAATACTGGAATGCTAGTTCAGACGACAGGTTTAAAATGTCCAACTTCCAATCTGGTGTCTACATAAACATGTCTTTAACTGATAGGGAAGTTGATACACAGGACATTAGCACAAAATCCATTTAATAAAAAGTGGACCAGATCTGACTCATAATAAAAAGGCAGTATGGGGTCAGTGCGAGGGTTAGATGGCCTGACAGTGGAGGAAATGAGAGATTTAAATACAGTAGTTCCATTTTTTTACTGTTGTGAAATATGTGATTAAGAGTGTGACCTCTGACCTGCCACCAGGGGCTGTGAAGGTCGGCGCAGATTAATTCGATGATGTCACCAGTCTGAATGCTGAGCGCCGGGCCAGACGTGGGGCTCGGCGTGCCAAAGTAGTTCCTGATTACCAGCATCTTGGGCAGACCTGCAAAAGGGACATGATCAGTTCCTGCAGACTGTTTTGGGCTTCAAACAAATCTGCCTCGTCAATATTCACCATACCAAAAAACAAAAAACAAAACACCTTTTCCTTTATGACTTTACAGTTTTTATCCTTATTTTCTTTATTTTATTAAACATGATAGTTAATTAAATGTTCTTAAGGTAAGCATGGTGCTGACGGTTTTATATGGATGATTTATTTGTTGTTTTTTAGGGCTGTCAAAGTTAACACGATAATAACATGTTAATGCATTTGTTTTAAATTAATGCCATTAATTTCTTTAACGTATTAACACAATTGGTGTTTCAGATTCTGGCGTCATATGAAACTACAAAATCTAAGGAATCCATCGGTACCAACCATGTCATACTAGTATGTCGGGAAGGAGGCTAAATAACGCTCCAAACTTGCGCTACATTTTGGCGAGGAAAAACTGGCATGGCCATTTTCAAAGGGTCCCTTGACCTCTGACCTCAAGATATGTGAATGAAAATGGATTCTATGGGTACCCACGAGTCTCCCCTTTACAGACATGCCCACTTTATGATAATCACATGCAGTTTGGGGCAAGTCATAGTCAAGTCAGCACACTGACACACTGACAGCTGTTGTTGCCTGTTGGGCTGCAGTTTGCCATGTTATGATTTGAGCATATTTTTTTATGCTAAATGCAGTACCTGTGAGGGTTTCTGGATGATATCTCTCATTGTTTTGTGTTGGTAATTGATTTCTAATAATACATATATACATACATTTGTATAAAGCAGCATATTTGCCCACTCCCATGTTTGATAAGAGTATTAAATACTTGACAAATCTCCCTTTAAGGTACATTTTGAACAGATAAAAAATGTCTGACAATGGACAATTGAATCGCGTTTAAATATTTTAATCGATTGACAACCCTAGTTTTTTTTTTTCATAATTTTAATTGTCTACTTTATATTTCATGAATTATCTTTTTTGACTTGATTCCTTCTGTTATGAATGCGTGGCTGCATATGAGACCATCTACGTGTGTGCATAAGCATGCATGCACTATACTGTATGACCTCAGGTCTAAAAGGGCATGTTTGCCATTCTAAAAGTGCGTCTTCTTTGCTCCACTAAACTATTCATGGCCCCGTTATAGGTGGTAATGAGAGAGGAGTAGACATGTGTACACACACACACTCACTCAAACACACCCCTTGTCACCAGTGTACTGCCCTTGCAAATCATTTGGACCCATTATCATATTACAGATATGCACTCTGGTGCGTGGCTGCTTATCAGGCTCGTAGATAAAAGATAAGCAGGAGTGACGCCGTTTACTGCTGCACCATGTATTCTGGCCTCCGAGGGGGAATTTATGAGGAAAATTCAATCAAAGTCAACATTTTTTTTCCATTATTGAGATTTAATAAAAACTACTCCTAATCACATTTACAATAAAGACATAAAGGAAAATCATTCTCTTGATTTTTACTATGCTTGGTAATGGTATTGTCACCATTTTCCTCCTTTTCCTTGTCTACATTCGAGTATGCATAACTATACCAAACACTAATTGAAGCATACTACTTCACAGGTAATATATTACATAGTAGTAAGGGGTTCGCACTGGCTCTTAAAGAAGTGCATTTTAATCAGGCTGAATTTGTTTGTTGAAATGACCTCAGTCAGCACTATTTGATTGTGCACAACGGCCAACTCTGATCCCATCATTCACCCAGAAATCACTGAAATTGAATTATAACAACGTACTGTTATGAAGCACCCACCCATGCCAAACAAATCCCAAGCTCATATCTCATGTGGGTGAATGAAAAGTACATATCGTTCTCTGTATTGTGTGACGACAGTGTTGTGTGCAGGAATACAATGCTAGGAGAAGAAAATTCAAGTGAGAGCATGACGAAACAAAAAGGGTAAAGCTTAAGGCGAATAATAGAGACGTCAACAACATTGTATTGAAAGCTCATGCGTCTATATCTGGCTTTACTCCTCTTTCAGGGTCTGTTCCAGCGCTGTAGCGCCGAGGCTGGCAGCCTGACATGTGCTAGCCTGCCTGAATAGGACTTCTAAAGACACAGGGCCGTGGAGAATTGAGTCTTGGGGGCATGAATTGCATTCCTATCCGCACAAGGACAAGCCAAGTGTTAGCGCACCTTTGAAAACAGACAAAGAGAGCAGCGTCGAAATATTATGAAACGCCGAGGGCCGGGGCAATCAAATGCCTATTGATTTTAATGCGTCTTCAGTCAGAAATGATTTTCTGCAGCATAATGGATGGAGGGGTGGAAAAATGAGTGTTGAAGCCAGGTTTATGAGAGATTAAAGGCCCTCGGTGTGGTGTAAGCACACACACATATACACACACACACACAAAGGATGCTGCATGTTATTCATATTCTCCTGGAGAAAGATTGAGAGACAGAAAGCCGCAGAAGGAGAGAGGCAGAAATACAATAGCTATACAGTATTTACTGCATTTACTTCATAGTCATAGTCATAGATTGAGTCTCAGCTGCAATGATAAAATCAGCTCATAGCTACCAGGTTACCTCTGGTACAAGGAAAAAAAATGTTTAATTATGACACCATGCCGGTGGCAATTCATGCAAACCTGTTGCCGAGCCAGACAAACAACCCGATAGAGGGAAGTGTGTAGCATTTTTTCATTTGATCTTGCTTGATACTGTATGTGCGGTGGGTTGAAACCAAAAGAAAAAAAGAACTACAGATAAAACTGCACCTGCGGTACCACAATAACAACAGAAAGACTTGATGTTAATCCTACTGCAAACATGTAAAAGGTCCAGAGCTGAAACAAATCTGTTTTATATAATTATTATGAATGGAATATCTTTGGGTTTTGGACGGCCGTTTAGACTAGAGCTGCAACGATTAATCAATCAATCGATTATTTGCCAAATACTGAATTAATCGCCAACTGTTTTGATAATGGCTTAATCCTTTTAGTAATTTTTTTTAAGAAAAAAAAGTCAAAATTCTTAAATGTGAATATTTTCTGGTTTCTTTCCTCCTCTATGACAGTAAACTGAATATCTTTGAGTTGTGGACAAAACAAGACATTTGAGTACGTCGTCTTGGGCTTTGGGAAACATTTTTCACCATTTTCTGGCATTTTATAGACCAAACATCGAATCAATTAATAGAAAAAACACTCAACATATTGATCAACGATGAAAACAATCGTTAGTTTCAGCCTTAGTTTAGACAAAAGAAGCCACCCGTGGCTCTTTGTACATGTGAGAGGCTTTTTTCACTATTTTCTAAAATGTATATTTTAAAAAATGAATTGATTGAAAGATATCCATCAGATTAATCAATAATGAAAATAAGTGTTAGTTGCAGCCCTAAAAAGGTGTAATAGCTTAAAGTATGTTTAAGCCCATCATAATTATAACATGAAGCCAATTCGATAGTTGGGTTGAGTGAGAATCATCTAGAAAAAAAAAATACTTGCCTCGTCATTTTTTTGCAGGGGTAAAAAATCAACGTTTTCAAAGCTGACATTGCTGATACTTGCAGCATGCTGACATACAGCCTTAGTGCATATCAATAGTGGATTACTGGATTACGATCCAAAATCTGCTCGTTTGTTTTAGAAGCGGCTGTTTCTTTCTCTATGCACATAAACATTGAGCAAGTTCGAAAAAGAGAAACTACAGTGGAGGAAGAGAAGTCTGTGTGCGAGGTGGGAGGATGTCTGTCTGGTGTGCTGGTGCGCTTTGAATTTCTCACCTGCATCTCGATCTTTGCCCTGAAAAAAACACACAGATAGAGAGAGAGAGAGAGAGAGAGGGAGTTACACACTGAAACAGGCACAGGCAGCGTATTCATGAACACACAAATGTTTGTCTTCACAAGTTCATCCATCGGTTTCTCCATCACGAACACACACAAATCACTGCCTCGGTGAAACTGAATATCTTAAACATCTCAAGTCATCGTGCAACTTCTACTCCCTTAGTCAATTATTAGCTATACAGCCTGTGAGGTAAATATGTTCCGTCTAATGCTTCCAGTGCACCCCCCCTACTGCTGCACACATACAATTAATATTCCAACCCAGCCCGCTGCCTCCCCTATACAGGCCACATGCAGGGGGCCTGGCACACTACATAACATATTAAAACCCATCTCGCATGCACTGATGCCACAGGCAGACTTCTGTGTGTCCTGCCGCAGCAGGAATATTTCAAAGTTGCAGAGAGCGGTTACACTCATGTGATTTTTATGAGCAAATAGACATATTTTTTGCAGATATATTTTTGTTTGATTTGTGTTTCTGACAGATTTCTTTTTTAAATTTTGGCGAAGTTGGAAAAACTGCATGAAGCCAATGGGACATTGTACAACAACAACAACAACAACAACAACAACAACAACAACAATACAACACACTGTGTTCATGCAACATTTTGTGTGCGTTGCATCAGAGCAGTTGGTCCAAAAGTTTCTGCTGTTTCAAAAAAGTTTGGATCTTGCATTTTGAATTTGTGTTTTCTGTTCAAAGAATACTTCTCATTACGGACACAGCACCTGACACCAGAAATAAAATCAGAGCGATATAGGGACGCTTGATAATTTCACCCAAATTTTGTGTTATGCTGACGACATGGGATAATTTTTGCCTAAAAATCGTACCTGCATAATGCAGTTTTAGCTACAGTTATTTGCATAATTGTCTAATTTCCTACTTGGGGATACTTTTTGAGCATTGTAGCAGTGAAGCACACAGCAGTTAGCTGAAGAAACAGCAGAGGCAACTCAGGTTTAAAAATCTGCACAAAAAAAAACACATTTCTGGCGTCAGGAAAGGCTGCAGCAAGTGAAGTCAATTGGAGTCTCCTTGGCAAATAGCTGCAGGAGGGAGCAGTCTTCAAAGTGCAGCAAAGCTTTTGGAGAGGAGGCGAACGGCAGACAGTACACACATCAACACGGACACACACACGCACGGCACACAGCAGCAGCAGCAGCGGCAGCAGCTCACCTGAGTTCCGACGGAGCCGGGATCTGAAAGAAGTTTGAGAACAGGCATAGTGAATGACGGGTTAGCAGGTGCACGCAAACACTTGCACACACTCATCGGCACAAGGCAACACTCCCTCATTAGTGGAGAAGGCGGACGCTTCGTGTCTGACCGCGGTTCGCTTTGTTTTGCTGCGCTGCCACTACCTGACAGCCGGGATAGAGGAGGTAACGAGGCAGGGGGGTGGAGAGGGAGGAGGAAGGTTGGGGGTTGAGGGGGGGGGGGGAGACCTGAGGTTTTTGCTCCACCAGTTTCTTTCATTGGCTCCCTGAGGGACGGGTTACACCCCCTAGACACACACCAACACACACCTTTACACACACACACACACACACTCGTACTCCTCTACCTGTACAAACAGAGCAATTACATAAACACACAAATGCCTTCATACACTCACACACACACACACACACAGACACTATAGCAGGCAGAAAGCCACACATATATGCACTGTACCTACAGTACACACACACACACACACACACACACTTCTGTCAGCAGGGCCTGTTGTTCCTCATGTGAACTTTGACCTGTTGCGCAAACACCTGGCGAGGCAGCTGATAACAGAGACACATTCAGGTAAACAATGGCTTATCTCTGACACACACACACAGTGCGATGCTGTGATTGTGCAGCCCTGCTCGTGCAGACGTTGTGCGGTGGCTTTCGGAGCACTAGAGCGAAAAAAAGTTTAATGTTGTGGCAGCAAGAAAATGGTGCAACCAACAAATTAAAATGCCTCCCATCACTATGAGGAGTTTTTTTTTGTACTTCTACTTTTAGGAGACTTCTTTAAAAAACTTTTTCTTTAGTATCTTACTACACATTTCCCTGTACCCGCAGAAGGTGGGGACACGGTGTGGAGTAATGAGAGGGGGAATTCAAACCGACATCCCAGTCTTCACCGTGCTCTCCCGCCGCCGGTGTCGCCCAAATCTACTCAGGTACACTCTGTGCCCAGGTGGGCCTGGCAGCAGTGGCGTTATTGCCTCTGCGACCTGCTGGCACCGTGACAGAAGCCGGGTCCAACAGGAGCTGGCAGCTTGCCACGGGGAATACAGACAAACACACGGCATTTGTTGACACGTAGCGTTACGGGGTTGTAACAGCAAAAACCTGCGTGGGATTGTGTGCAGAGTTTGGGCACCGTGAGAACACAAGCATGCACTTTCAAGACCTAAAAGAAGTTCCACAAACAAAAAGTGCGAATTTTCACCTCTTCACACTCTCTCTTTCTCTCTCTCTCTCTCTCTCTCTTTCACTCTCTCTCTCTCTCTCTCTCTCTCTCTCTCTCACACACACACACACACACACACACACACAGAGGACATGCTAAGCTGGTTTCTGAAGGCCTTCTTTTCATTCCGCATGTCTGAAGTTTTCCCACCATTACTTTCAGAGCTGTCAGTGCTCCTGCACAGGGAGCTGAGTGACAGATACACAACAGGGGCATAATAAAAAAGTCAGGAGTTTCATAAAACTCCTCAGTAAAACTACTATTAAGCTTTTGGGGATCGGTGCAATGATACACAGTGACATTGCCTTTAAGGTGCTCTGAAGTGTCAAAACCACCCAGGGAAGCGGAGGTGGGTGGTGGGAGGGGGAGGGGGAGAGCTTTTGAACGAATATCTGCAATTCTGATCGAACACTTGGATGACCTTGGCTGGTAGAAATAAGGGCACTTATGAAAGTTCTTATTTATTTAGAGCAAATGATCTACTTCCTTTCCAGAATGTCACTGTGCAGCTTTTTTAGGTCACCGCACAAACAAACTTACCCGTAATTAGTCACATGAGACACTCAAACATCAGGTTTTATGTGTGTCACCTGTCATTGCTACAGTGTAAACGTGCAGTTGTTTTCACACAATTAAATTTAATGCGTCCCTTGGAATCATTTTGTTCAGTGACAAATTGCTGACTTACAGAATTATAGATGTGACTGAGATGAGGTTGTGCAATAAAGCCAAGAGACTTTGGTTTTTATTTGCGTGAGTGTGTAAAGCAGTAGTTAGCGTGTTACCTGTTTTTCCGCAGCTGCCAAAGCGGCCCAGGCATTCTTTATGGGCGCCTAAACCACACTTGGAGCACAGGTAGCCCTGGTTAAAGACGCCCCTGCAGATTAAAAACAAACAAGAAAAGGCATCACATGGATTGTTTGATAGTATACAAACAGTTGTAACAGTATATCAATGCAAAGAATAGCAACGTTACTGTAATGCTTATAGGAAAGTATGGATCCAAGTCAAAAGATTGAGTGTCATGTAGAAATGGCTGCTATGTTTTCTAACATTTTTGGAGGACAAAAAGTTTGGGCACCTACAGTAAACTTCTTGTGTTTCTAGCCACCCTAGCGGAATGGCTCTGTGGTTGACTCAAATATCTCTACCACTATCAGATGGATCGCCATGAGTCTTTCTACAGACATTCAGGGTTGCAAGATGGTGAATCCTAATGACTTTGGTGACTTCCTCTTGTGCCACTGTGATGTTGACATTTGTGGTTTTGAGTGAAATGCCTCAACAACTATTGGACGGATCGTCATCTGGATCTTAGCCTGTATATAAGAAATGGACGTAGTCACCGTGACGTCACCCATCGGTTTGTGGACTACGGTTTTTGAAGCCTCAAGTTCGACATTTCGGCTGTCGCCATCTTGGTTTTTTGCAACCAGAAGTGACACGAGAATATCGAACCCTGATTAAGACATTTTTAGACGACCAAAAAGGTTATAATTAACATTCATGATGATTTCATCATACTGTATTGAAGAAGACTTGAAACTAGTGATGGAGACCATAAACTCATGTCTACAATGTTTACTGAGGAAATACTTCAAGTGAGAAGAAGTCTTATTTTCTCATAGACTTCTAAGTTGCTCTTTCATTTTCAAAGAAAATGTCACTAAGTGACAGACTTTTGCGTTTGTAGGGCTGGCCCTCCGCGGTCCAGCCAAAAAGCACCACTGTGCTTTTATTGGTTTAGGTACAGATAAGTCCTTGAGGTTTTTTCGAGGTCCTGGGCTGTATTCAAATCCAGGACACCAGACCGAACTCAACACTTTCTACCAAAGCCACAACAGGTGTGGAAGGTAGACGCTATACAGAAGTTAATTTTCACTTTAAAATATTCAAGACCAAAAGAAACTGCATCAGTTCAAATCTAATAAATATTGAAAAGAAGATATTCTTGGTGTAAATGATGTGTGCGCACACACGCTGAGCTCGAAGCAGCAACAGTGTGTAGTTCTGTTTTCATTCGCCATCTCAGAGGCCCTAATTAAAATGACATGAAAGTCTGCTTTGCTTTGCTCTCCAGCTAATTGTCTGTTTAAACTCTTTGAGAAAACTAGCATGGAGTTCACGTGCAGGTACACTATTAGATTATTTTTTGCGCAGTTCAGAACCGCGGGGCGTGTGTGTGTTGCATTGGGGGAAGAAGTCAGTGAATTCAAACCATTAGGACGCCGCTCTTATGAAAACCTTCACAATTCTTATGAAATCACATGAAAGGAAGTCTTTTTTAGGTTATTTGCATTTCAAATTAAACCTTAAAAGAAAACTTCTACAGGACACATTCCTCATTTTTGAATTAACGACACAATACATCAGCAAAGCCTGTGTTCTTATATATTATCATAAAACATTAGAAGTCTTCTGAGTACCGGTAAATCTCAGATTTGTGCTGTAGATTTTATAAAATAATGCCATACGCATCTTGAAATCACAGAATAACACTTCGTGACTCCTTAGACTCATGAGTCATCCAGTCATGTGCTATTTGGTGCCTGTTAGATAAGAGGTTACATTTCTATTGTGTCTTTTCAAGTTGATTCTTCTACAAGCACCGCAAACAAAGAGCTCCAGCACAATAGTCCTAATGAAAGAGTCCAAAGAACCGATCGTTATGTAAAGAAGAACTCGAGAAATAATCAAGTAAACAATGACACACTTCAGATGCTTCTCCCGACCCTCCCTGCGTTATATTCTTGTTTTCCTCACATCTTATCCTCAGAAAACGTTGCTGCGCCCGGCTCTGTGTATTCACAGTGCAATAATCTTGTCCCCTTTCCCCGTCCATCGCCTTGAAGAAGTGCTGAAGTGTGACAGACATTTTTCTTTTTTTTCTATACCGTCCTCCTCGGTAGGTGAAACCACTCAGTCGTTCCCGCTGTGAGAGAAGCCGTGAGGCTGCGGTCCTCTGGGTGCCAATACCATTCAGCAAAATTCAAAAGAAACTTTGTGTAACTGAGGCACATGTGCAAAGGAAGAGACGGAGTAAAAGGAAAAGTGACGAATAGATTGTTAGGGTACACTGGAGAGGAACAGGAGGAGCGGAGGTCTTTCAAAGGAGTCCTGACAGTTGTTTGAAGGAAAAAGGGTCCACGTCTCGTCCTCAGTCTTTATGCCTGACGATGGCCTTGAAGAGGGTTTTGTGCAGCTTCCACTGTGTGCATATGTGTGTGCGTGAATAATAAGCGGCCTCTTACCTCAGCAGCATGTGGCAGGAGTTGCAGGAGGTGATTCTTTCAAAGGTGTGCATGTTGAACTCGTGGAAGTTGTTAGTGGCGTTCTCAGGACGAATGTTGGATCTAAATAAGACACATCAAACATTAGATATCGATGGGTTACGATGTCCAGAAAAGATCTATATGTTTTGCATTCATGGTCATTTATATTTCTCATAAATATATATGTATCCATTAAGAGTAAACATGAAAAAAAAGTATGTAAAAAGAAAAGATAATGTTGTTTCATACGACTGTAGATCACCATGTTTGGTGAGGTGAAAAAAGTAAACAAAAAATCAACAGGCAGGAAATTGATAGGTAGTCCATGACAGTAAAGCACCTTTAGGTTGATTCATTTGACAGACTATAACAGATCAGAGACAGATACATATACATTGAAAATATCGAGGATAACACAATAAAGTTAAAGGATAACTTATTTCCATTGTGGTCTGACATCTAGCTTTGAAAGCATTCTCCAACTACGATGTCAGAAAATCAAATCCAGAGGACAAAACGGTAAACAAAGAGCTTCAAAAGAATTATGCTAATCTACTAGTTTCTTGCATTCAAAATGCAGCGTCAGCTAAATTTGCAAGAGTTGGAGCGTCCTTGAATGCACCGCTGGGTTTCCAATATAGTCTCTGCTCAGGTACCTGCCTCACTACATGATGATAATAATATAACTTGTGGTATGAAATAAAAAAAATCATTACATGATGTCTCGATATCTAGATTTCAGGTTCAATGGAGCAAATATGATTATGAAAAATATATTTTTATAAAACGGTCACTATATCCTGACAGTAGTGCATGAGACAGGTAATCTGAAAAAAAAATCATGTGCCTCTGTGTCCTCCAGTGCTCCTAATGGCATCTGCAAGATTTCACAGACCGGAGGAAAACAACCAATCAGAGCCGAGCTGGAGCCTTGCCATCTCTGAGCAGCTGTCAATCACTCACAAACTCCGATCAAACGGTCAAATATTAATTAATATTCTGTTAATGTAATGCCTATTTCTCGCCTCAAATGTTTTCAGAAACATCTTAGTAGTGTACGGTTTAGCTGTAAAATGAGAAAAGTTTATGACCCGGCAGCCATATTGAGATCACTTGAGGAAATACCAAGCACCGCCCACCAGCCGGAGCACAGCCAATAGGAACGCTCTCTCTCTGAAATGACCTGTAATTGGCCAAAGTCTACCGTCACGGACTAGATTTTTTCAAGCCTGAAAACAGAGCCACGAGGAGGTGCAGAAGTCTAGTTATCTCTCAGAACACATGAATTACAATATGCTGAAAGGTTATTGATTTGGCCCAATGGTGCCAAAAACATTCTGCCTACTGCAGGTTTTTATGTTGTGAATTAAACAAAAACACTTGTTACTCGGATTAGGCAACAAAACCACTTAGTGTGACACCCCTCCACCTGTCTTGGCCAACCTCAGCAGGAGGGAGCCCCGTCAGCTTGATTGGGCTCACCTGGGCCTTCCAGCCTATTAAAGCTGCTCCATGTGCTCACTGTCTCACCTACAGCCACATCCACCTGGCAGCACCTTCTTTTGCTTCTACACCTCCACAGCCACACATCCATGCACTTCTTTAATTTGCTGACATTACTGCTCTACACACTGCATTGTTTATTTGAGCTAACCTTAGTTTAATAAATGATGTTTGGTTTTACGTATAACCTTGCGTGAACTCCTGATTTCCTGAGCCAGTTTGTGACATTTAGGTTTAGGAGAAAAACGACATGGTTGGGCTTAAAAACTCTACGTTTGTTAAGTTAAAATGTGACTGAACGGTGTGAACACGAAACACAAATAAAATGTAACACACGGGACACAAACAGCGGTCTCCTGGAAAGCCCTGAGTTGGAAAGTTGTTGGAAATATCAATAACATGGCAAACTGCAGTCCAACAGGCAACAACAGCTGTCAGTGTGTCAGTGTGCTGACTTCACTATGACTTGCCCCAAACTGCATGTGATTATCATAAAGTGGGCATGTCTGTAAAGGGGAGACTTGTGGGTACTCATAGAACCCATTTACATTCACATATCTTGAGGTCAGAGGTCAAGGGACCCCTTTGAAAATGGCCGTGCCGTTTTTTCCTTGCCAAATTTTAGGGTAACTTTGGAGCGTTATTAAACCTCCTTTCTGACCAGCTAGTATGACATGGTTGGTACCGATGGATTCCTTAGATTTTCATATAGTTTCATGTATAGGTATCAGTATCTTCACTCCAGCTTCAAGCTTAAAAATCACAAGTTGCGTTAACGCGTTAAAGAAATTAGTGACATTAAAACGAATTTGCGTAAAGACGTTATCATAACTTTGACGGTTAGGATTCAAAATCAGAACAAGCAGCCGGACCAAACTGCATAATAAACACTACTGCTATCGTAGGTTGTACAACAAGTTACAGACGAGCCCAAATGAATGAATGAAAATGAGTCTTATTAGACTTTTCAAACCGCTTCGCTCTTTGATGAAAACGTGAATTTCAAAGCAAAAAAAAAATAAAAAAGGTTCACTTATAATTACAGCCAACAAACTCTTCCAAGGCAACAGTAACATTTCACTGATACGCTTCTTTGAAGTGGGAAGGAGAGAATTGCAAATAGACAGGCAAGGTCTGCTTGAAGTGAACACACAGAAGTATGCTTGGCCCCTTGGGACATGGATGAATGTGTGTGTATGTGTGAGAACTGAAAGAGACAGGATTTGCTCAGGTTTGCCTGCAGCACAAAGGCCTGTTTATTTCAAATTGAAGAGGTCTTTCCTTTGTTTTGCCGGCGTTACGATAGCCAGACATGATGACATTGTTGCGTAAGCGTTTCGCTTAATATGCACAGGTGCTGCTTTGCAAATAATTAGTCAAACCGTAGCGCTACAGCACGCTCGCTGAGAAAATGCGAGCGAGATGGAAGAAAGTGTTAAAGAAGAAAAAGAGACCTTCAGCGGCGTCCTCTCCTCTGTGCCGGGGTCAACCAATATATCCGCTTTGTAGGGAAGATTGTTGTTAACTATACATTGCATACCGCTGACAAGAAAGCATTTTTACTATAAAAATAATCACACTGAAAGATATTGAATATGTTGCTATGGCATTACGAGAAAAACTTATAAAACCCCCTGAGCTTCCTTTTTCTTCCGACTTGACATTGAGAGGATGTCTGGCATCTTCCAGCTCCGCTATTTCTCTGAAGCTTTTAAAGATGTCCGACGCCACTTTTGTACAGTCCGCTGAGAGGTAGCCGCTTGAATTTTAAGGACTTCGTCTTCTTCTGACTTTCAAGGATGGAGCGCACGCTCCGAGCAACAGTTTTGATTCCTCTGCTTTCTGTCCGTGGAGCGGTGTGTGTCTACCTGCCCCCTCGTGTCTGCTGAGTCTTAGTCAAGCAGCAAACAGTGGGACATAAAAGGCGGCACACGAGAAAACAACTGTTCACAGATCAGCTATTAAGCATCGCTGTGGGAGCGTGTGATTATCTGGCAACGCCTTTCTATTCTCGCAGCTCGTTAATTCAGCCCCAAAAGTTAATCAACCAGAGCCCCCTGTTTTCTCAGTCTCAAATCACACCACGCCTCATCCTCCTAATCCTCTTCTTCACTTCCTGTTAAGGCCTGTTGCTTTCCTTTGTAGCTTGAAAATGTTATTTCACAGATTTTTCGTTTCTTTTCATCATTCTCTTTTTTTCTCAGGTTTTATTTTTGTATTTAATTGCAACCTGCTTGAGAGCCCCACCGCTCTTGAATAATTGTCACTGCTGTCACTGGCGGTTCATCTTGGGATCCAATAACAGGTATTCCAGCTTTAGGCTAAATGAGACGCAGGCTTTTGTTCGCTGATGTAGTCTTTTTTTGGAAATCTATGTCTATTTATTGTCATCCGCGTCACACACGATGGATAGGATGTGATTCTTCTCATGAAAGAGATACATTTTAAAAAGAATAGTCAAAATCGGAGCAGTAGAGGCCGAGATATCCTGACTTTTAGAATAAAATACTTGATCCTACATTTCCCATAATGCAACTTGACAGCATCTTTTGCTAGAAACTCTTTGTCTGGTAAATGCACACATCTTTATATACAGACTGTATGTAAGAAGTGGACGTAGTCACCGTGACCTCACCCATTGGTTTGTGGACTGCTGATTTGAAGCCTTGAGTTCGGCATTTTGGCCGTCGCCATCTTGGTTTTTGCAACCAGAAGTGGCACAAGAGGGCGGAGCTAAGTACAACCGAATGCTGAATACGATTTTTCAGGTGACAAAAAAGGCTATAATTAACTTTCATGAACTGAAAACACACTGAAAGAGTTAAAGCTCAAAGACGAAAACACGGACAACCCCCAGACTGGACAACGCCGTGGTAACGACCTGTCAATCACAAGGTAGCCACGCCTTAAAGCATACCCTGCTTTATGGTCTATTTGACTCTAAATGGGACCATCATTTACTAAATGAACATCCTGCTGTATTGAAGAAGACTTGAAACCAGTGATTGAGACCATAAACTCATGTTTACAATGTTTACTGAGGTAATAAATCAAGTAAGAAGTAAACTAATTTTCTCGTAGACTTCTATACAATCAGACTTCTTTTTGCAACCAGAGGAGTCGCCCCCTGCTGGCTGTTAGAAAGAATGCAAGTTTAACGCACTTTGGCATTGGCTTCACTTTTCAGACCCGGAGGTTGCCCACTGTTAAAATACTGCAGTCACTGGGACCAAACTGTTGTAACCGTGACAACATCACTATGACATCATTAGGTTTAGACTTTACAAAGCTTCTCCAGAGCCCCAGAGGAGATAATACAGCTGTCCTCAACTGTCTGCTATACTGCACCTCTTGTACAATTTGTAAGCACAAGACAAATTCCTGCACACGTCTCGGTCGTGATGAACGCAGCGATTCTAATCTCATTGAATTGCAGCTTTATTTCATGGTTTGAAATGAGTGAATTGAGTCCTGTCTGACTCCTGACCCCCTACTGTAGCTCAACCAGCAGCTTCATACAACAATTCAGCTAACAAGCCACATCTTCACACACCTTCCTGTGCTATAAGATCTTTACTCTTCTGTTTTTTACACTCATTACAACCACACTGTTGTCCAATGTTGTATGAATTGTGCTTTTTAGTTACTGTAGTAAAATTAATATCTAGCTATCTACTGCTATGTTACTGTACACCCAATACAACTTGTTTGGCCTTTATGTGTCAACACTGTGAAAGATACCCTTTCTTGGCTCTAAAAGTGAAATACTAAAGCTCCATTTGTCACTCTTGGCAGTCAGTTTAGGCAAATTTGGATCCAGTTCAGGACGCGGACTGGTTGATGCAGTTTAACTGCATACACCTGCAATTAAACGTAACTGCTTTTGTTCTCTGAGTATAAAGTGCTAATAAAATACTGGATTCAAAATTCAGTTTTTGTGCATTTTCAGTCTTTTTCTGCTTTTAAAAGTTAAGTGTGCAACTTCTAATCTGCTCATCTTTCTGTCACAGTGTCGCGTGCCTCATAAATCATCGAGTAGCCTAACTTGAACAACAGGACGGGCGACGTGTGCTTTTTGATGCTGTGACAAAGAGACCCACACACTTAGCGTGCTGTGACGCATGAACACACACAGAAAAAAAAAAAAAAACACACTCACATGGCCATGCCAAACTGCTCCAGCCACTTCTTTTTCAGCTCTTTGGTCTTGAAGAAGAATTCAAAGCCGCTCTGGCCCTGGTTGTGAGTGAGGTAGAATCCGTAGGACCACTGCGTCAGGAAAGATAAACACACACACATTTCAGACGGAGAATAAAACAACGGCGAATAAAATAAATTGAGGGTTTCAAGTGAAAGACAAATGGAGCAGGAGGGGGCAGGAGCTGACGGAGACGGGATGCAGGGAGACAGATGGAGACAAAGGGATACAAAATGAAAGAGGGATGCCTCGGGGAGAGCAAACACAAAGGCTGAAGGGTTGGAGGGTGGCAGAACTGACAGACAGCGACAAAACAGGAGAGGAAGAGCATGAGGGAGAACAGGAAAGGAGTGTGAGGTAGCTGTGCCATATAACTGCTGGGCATCAGACAGCATGCACAGACCCAAGTAGTGAGTGGGCCTGTAATCAGCCACCATTACCCACTTCAAAGGCTAAATGTTACTCTATTAGCCTCTGTGTCAACACATGCCTCTGTTCTTTTAGACGGCGTCACTAAACAGATGCTGTGAGATGCACTTTTTTTATGACTCCTAGGTGGGGTTTTTGAACTTCTAGCACTCAACTCTGAAGGCTAAAAACATGCCAAGCTCACAGCGCTGTCAGGGAAGCGCAAAGGCTCGTCTTCACTATTGAAAGAAAAGAGAAAAGGAAAGCAGCGCTCTACAGAGGCATTCCCAGTGGACACCGAGATATCTCTAGCAACCAATTTGTAAAGAGAAGGAGAAGGTGTTTGTCTGTCAGTTTAGGTCTTTTTTAGTTTGTTTGGTGTATCTTTGGAATTTAAAAGGATAGCACATCCACACTGATAATGTGAAGTATTTCTTTGTTGATCTTTCTAATATATAATTAATCCAACCCTTGGTCATGTGTTTCACCATGTGGGTCAATGTGCCCAAGTGAATCCGGCAATAACACGTTTTTTGGCCAATTGGGGTCAGCAGAAACATGTTGCCAACACAACATTGACATATTATCCCCTCTTAAGTTGATACGATAATAACTTGTTAGCATATAGATGCCTATGTACACATCTAGCAGACACTGAACAACATTAGCATTCATTTGGAGTCATGTTTCTATCCACAAGGCGAATGTAAGTCCAATATTCATTCTCCTTTTAGCTCTGTTTTTGGTCTCCACCAACTCCTAAGGGAAATATCTGGCTTTTGCCAGCTGCTAAATAGAGTCCTAAAACATGGAAATGAGTTAGCATTTTAGCACTTCCGGTTTCCTCGTCTGGAAGTCAATAGGTTTTTTTGAATGGGTTTTTAGTCAGATGCCTGAAATAAGGTCTGTGGTTAACACAAGCTGAAGAGATTTTAATGTTTTTTAGGCTGTACGACATAAAATAAGCCAGTGGAAACCCCACTGAATTTTGAAGCTTTTACTTGTCGTAAAAAAGTGGCTATGGACGCCTGGTTAGCTTAGTTGGTAGAGCGGGCACCCATGTATGGCAAAGGCGTAGTCCTAGCTGCGGTGGACCGGGGTTCGAATCTGGCCTGTGGACCTTTCCGCATGTCATCTCTTTCTCTTCTCCCCTTTCCAAGTCTCTATCCACTGTCCTATCAATAAATGCTTAGAAATGCCCCCAAAAAATAACTTGTAAGTGGCTAAATTAAACAAAACTAACTAAGTGAAGTCATGCGACCGTGGTGTAGTTCGTTTATAGCCTAACGTTAGCTTTTTACTTCTGCCGATTGCATTTAGGCTCCCAAAATGTTGTTAAAAGTGTTGTTCATTCGTGAAGATTATCTTGCAGAACAAATCGTGCAAGTATCATAAACGTTTTGCCACAGAGTTTATTTTCTGCAATAATCCACAAAAAATCCTATTGGCTTTTTGTCGAGGGAACCAAGGCGATGCTAACTTCATCCCTGCAGCACTCTGCATGTTTGCTAGCTAGTCGCTAACTTTATCTGGTATCTACAGGTATCATACTGTGGGTTTTTAGAGCATTTTTTTTGCTGGAAATGACTGCTGCCTAAAACACCACTATGAGAGCGGTGAGAGTGAACCAAAAACAAAGTAAAGTTGCGGGCCGGAGAACCAAAACAATGAGCTGAAAGAAGCTAAAATGCTCAATTTAGCCAAGAGGAACTGCAGTCATGAACTGGAGTCGGGTGATGGTTATCTGTTGGATTGTCACTACAAGCGACACCTTACACATAGTAGTGTGATCTTTTGTTATTATAAAAAATAGTGATTATTGCAACTTTAACAACTGAAATACATACAAGTACAATATCAGAGTTTCACTAAATGATTATCAGGGCCAAAAGAATTCACAATAACGATATTATCGCAATACCCGTGGAAAATGTGAAAAAAGAAAAAATCTTTAACTTTGTTTATTGTGTGTTTTGTCTCTTTTTTCGCGAATGAATTACACTCAATATACAAGTGTAGCGAGGTAGAGAAAGAGTCTGTAACTGTAAAAAAGCGAGATTTAAGATGTGTTGGATTATTTACACAATATTATCATATGTGTATTATTAACATGATATCAATATTACATTTTTTAAACAATCACTGTTATCGTCAATACCGGTATATTGCAACACCCCTAATGTGATGCTTTCATTTCACCACTTCCTGCTGCAAAATCTCAAACCATCAGCTTTAGCATGAAAAATGTGCTCAGTCCAATGGTGGCACAAAAGTTTCTACTGTTGTGTACAACGATTCGACTTTAAGGTTATTAGGTTTTACCTCCAGACGACTTGAATGTAAATGTGATTCTTTTGCTCCTACGATGAAGGCTCTTATTGCTGCTTCCCTCCGACAGCCACTGTCATCATTGGCATTTCCATAACAAATATGTAATCAAACAAACTGCATCATATCCATCATGTCAGAGGTGAATGATACTGAGGTAGCTGAGGTTTCATAAAATAACTATATAAGCCCATATGGGTCTAAGCCCACTAATGTCTGCTATTTACAACATCATTATTACCCAAATCATTGTTTCCTGGCACGCCTTGGATATCATTCCTCATTATGATTGGCAATATTTTTCACCGCTTGGCACTTAGTATTCACTGTGTGTGTGTGTGTGTGTGTGTGTGTGTGTAGTCAGGCCCAAAGCGAGGTTTAATGATAACACCATCTGGGAGGAGGCAGACTGCTCTAGTCTGACACTTTCAGTATTACGCTGGTGAATGAACAAGACAATGTAAAACATGTGCTGGAACAAGCACGCACCAAATTATTTAAGACTCTTTTCTGGTGATTATTTTGCTGTTTGTGTTATGAGCCAGAAAGGTTTTTGCATGTAGTTCGTTTTAGCAGCACATTAAGGGGATCCGGGGGCAAAAAAAAAAAAAAAAAAGGCATCAGCGGGGTGTAGATGGTCGGTACAGGTGCTTATAAAATACAGTTTATTTTTACTCAGTTTTTATGAACCTGCGTTTATCTGACAAATTGTTATGGCTGCTCATTATGCTGAAGTAGCGGCGTTAATTGGTTTGTCAGGAGTCCAACGCGGTTTCCGAGCTTTGCTGACTCAGTCATAAAGAGGCAATAATGGACTCAACAGTGCGAGACTTCCCTCCATTATAGCTGATTGGTTGTTATATGAGATGCTTGTTTTGTTCTTTTTATGATACAGAATGTTAAGAAGTATGTACTGCTATTATTTCTTCACTTTTACGTGCTGCAACTGCGAAAGTGTGTTCTAGTCCTATTAGGATAGATATAGCATACAGCCCTGGGTTAAATTACATGTCATCAAAAGCTGTTTTAGCCGGTATAACATCACTGTAAATCACCTCTTAAAGTGGGTTATTGCTTTTTGAAAATGGTGATAACACAGCGTAAAATTAAAAGCTTAATGCTCAAGACATGTTTTCTTTTTCAGTCAGTGACCTGAATCAGTGTGGATGACCAAGAAACCGAAGCTTCCTTATTCTGTGTAAAAAATAAACAATAAAATTAGACGTGTGCTTCACACTTTCTTCTCAGCTGTGATGTAGCATGTTAGCTGTAAAAATAAACCACTCGGCTGCCAGAATTACTGGGACATTTTGTCGTTGGATTAAAATTCAAGACCATGTGTCATTGCTGAAAGTCCTTATTTCAGTAGAGAAATGTGTTTCAATATTTTGTGTAAATATGAGCAATAAATGTGGTCTGCAATCCTGGCAGAAAAAAAAAAAAAAAAACACTTCTTGTTTCGTTTCGACTTCAGTTTGATTTAATTGAGGCTAATGTTGCTGCATGTCTGAGGTAAAAACATCATCACTGTGGCCTCGCCAAAAGTGGAATTGAGTTACTCTCTTGGAACCGAAAGGGAAAATGCTCACAAAGAGATGTGCTGCTGCCAAAAAAAAAAAAAAACAGGAAAGAAAATAAGCTGAAATGACTGAAGGATGTGCCAATATCTTTTTCAAGGTGATGGCCAGATCTGAAACATGAAAAGCATGAACATGCTGGAGCGGAAAGTCACCTGGGAGACGCAGTCTGTGGGGGATCTGAACCTGGCCATGTTGTATAATACTAATAATGAACACCTAGACTACATAGCTTTCCTTAACAAAATCAGACACGAAGTGTATTTTTGTTTGTTTTGCTGGCATATATCTCCTGTCTGGAATACACCTCGCTCTCTATACACCATGATGACCTGCAAAAACCTGCTATGTGTGTGAGAAACAGTGCTGATAATCATGCTGCTGGTATCCATTACCGTGGATATTTCGAACATTTACACAGGTAACTAATGCATAAATTAGTGGTGGCTGCAATCAGTGGCTTGCAGACACAGCTAAATATAACAGAGCCATGTCTATGAAGATTCTTACTAGGACGTTAGTCACTAATTTGTTTTAACCACTAACTAACCGCAACTAATTTCTTTATTTTAAGGTTATAGCGGACTCAGTTTTAAAGCCAGAGTGAAGATACTGGCATCATATGAAACTAGTAAACCTAAGGAATCCATTGGTACCAACCATGTCATACTAGCTTGTCATAAAGGAGGCTAAATAACGCTCCAAACTTGCGCTAAATTTTGGCGAGGAAAATCTGCCATGGCAATTTTCAAAGGGGTCCCTTGACCTCTGACCTCAAGATATGTGAATGGAAATGGGTTCTATGGGTACCCACAAGTCTCCCCTTTACAGACATGCCCACTTTATGATAATCACATGCAGTTTGGGGCAAGTCATAGTCAAGTCAGCACACTGACACACTGACAGCTGCAGTTTGCCATGTTATGATTTGATCATATTTTTTTATGCTAAATGCAGTACCTGTGAGGGTTTCTGGACAATATTTTTCATTGTTTTGCATTGTTAATTGATCTCTAATAATAAATATATAAATATATTTGCATATTTGCCCACTCCCATGTTTATAAGAGTATTAAATACTTGACAAATCTTCCTTTTAAGGTACATTTTGAACACATAAAAAATGTGTGATTAATTTGCGATTGATCGCGATTCACTATTTTAATCGATTGACAGCCCTAATTCTTCTCCAAGAAACAAAGCCATCATTCAATAACAGTCAAAATGTCTGCAGTGACTATAAAAGTCTACTGACAGCATCATGGTCAATCGTCCCCCCCCCGCATTATGTATTCCTGTTGGGGTAGAAACAAGATAGAGAAGCAACTTTCAAACCATTAAGCCCATTGTGAAGAAATTCTTTAACACCTAAAGATGACCCACCACACCGTATTCTTTGGTAGGGGATACCCCTACTGGAGAGAAAGAGTGATCTCCTTTAGGATGCCACAGTAAAACTAGTAAACAGGGCTGTGTCTCAGTAGAAACCATATCTGTGTGCAGACCTTTCGGTTCTCCTTGTCCGACGTGGGGTTGTTGGTGATCTTGAAGAGGTGCAGGTCGATCACTTCCTTCATCTCGTAGTTGTCTCCTCGCCGCTTGCAAACGATCACCGCAGCGTCGAACAGGAAGATGTGCCTGCGGTTCAGAGAGCATCTGTGTCTTATTACTGACGCCGAAAAGATCGCAGGCGCTTTCGAAGATTATTTTGTAACATCTGTTCAAGAACTAGTGTCTAACTTTGATAATCCCTCGTATCCTCCACCTGTTTCTTCTACTACATCCCGTCAGCTCTCTTTCTCTGAGATCACACAGGATTAACTGTCTCTTTGAAATGCTTGTGATATGTGTAGTTTAAATATGCATTTTTTTTAAAGACTGTCAGCCTTATGCCTCTTCACCACCATCTGATCGATCTCTGGATCAGGCTTTCTATCTTTCCTTCCTGCTGGAAAACTGCTCAAATCACCCCCCGTTTTAAAATCCACCTCTTGTTTCAAACTACAGTAATTCTCCCAGTAATACCAAAATTAAAGGAAAAAATCCCTTGTACTTCACTTCATTCTGTTCTTCAGCTACAAGACACGTAGGTTTAGTTTCTAACAGCACTTTGGCTTAAAGCAATACATACTCTGGCAGTTTTCCAACCCAAGCACCTGATTAAGCTTCAGACAGTCAGTCAGTCAGTCAGCGTTTGAGCCAACCAGCGTGTCAACCTGACATCTCACCTGTCCTGTTTAGCTCGTTTGTCCACCGAGGCCACCCGTACCTCGCCGTCACCTTTGGGTCTCCCGTACTTACTCAGAGCCTGATTCTGCAGGAAGAAAAAAGGAGACAGACAAAGATTGGGTGTGTGATCTGACAGGAATAAAAGTCATTTCCAAAGAACGCACAGTGTAAAATGAGATCTAATTATTTGGAAGAAGCAGGTGGCTTACCAGGTTTTCGATGGATTTCTGATACTGATCTATTTCTCGCAACGTCTCATTGTCTCGCTTGACTTCGTTGACGTACTGAGCCAAGTCCTGCAAAGAAATAATCAGAAAACAGTCTTTCATTTTCCCTTTTTCCAATTTTTAAGGTATTCTTTCTTTTTGTGCTGTTTTTTTTCTCTCTCCTATAAAAGGACTTATTGCTGGTGTAGGCTTGTAAACCCCAATGATACACCATATGTGATATTAGGCAGCTGAGCAGCCTTTGAGGGCTACAAAATGAGCAGGACTTATACATGGTGCATTTAGTGGAAGACTCGACATGACTTGCAATGAAGTGCAATATCTTTTAGTCTCTTTTCGGACAGGATCATGCTGGTTTGTAAGCCAACACAAGCTTCCATAGCATACTGAGAACATGTCAGTAGGGAGAGGGAAAATGTAATTTAACACAGATGTTAATGATCCTGGTTATTCGGGTTAATGATAAACAGCGCGTAAATGAATGTATGACTTCAGTAGTAAGTTAACCAACAATCCAACAAGCAATAATGATTCTGTTAAAGGCCCTAAAAACTAATTACCTATATATCCTTTATGATCACAATTGCCTGTGTTCTTCTCACTAGTTTATAGATTTGCATGCACCTTGGAGGATTTAGCTAGCTTTAGATTTTAGCAATATTTGTTTGCTGAAGTTGCCAGTCCACTGTCACCACACCAGTGGGCAACCTCCGGGTCTGAAAAGTGAAGCCAAGTGCCTTAAACTTGCCTTCGTTCTAATAGCCAGCAGGGGGCGACTCCTCTGGTTGCAAAAAGAAGTCTGATTGTATAGAAGTCTATGAGAAAATGAGCCTACTTCTCTCTTGATTTATTACCTCAGTAAACATTGTAGACATGAGTTTATGGTCTCAATCGCTAGTTTCAAGTTTTCTTCAATACAGCATGATGTTCATTTAGTAAATGATGGTCCCATTTAGAGTCAAATAGACCATAAAGCAGGGGATGCTTTATAGCGTGGCCACCTTGTGATTGACAGGTCGATACCACGGCGTTGTCCAGTCTGGGGGTTGTCTGCGTTTTCGTCTTAGAACTTTAACCCTTTCAGTGTGTTTTCAGTTCATGAAAATTAATTGTAACATTTCTGTCGCCTAAAAAATGTTATACAGTGTTTGTTTGCACTTAGCTCCACCCTCTTTGTGTTACTTCTGGTTGCAAAAAACCAAGATGGTGACGGCCAAATTGCCAAACTCGAGGCTTCAAAACGGCAGTCCGCAAACCAACGGGTGACGTCACAGTTACTACGTCCACTTCATATATACAGTCTATGCACCACGCACACACAGTCTCAATGAATCAGATGATCACGTTTTCAAGGGCTTTAAGGGAATATAATGTCAATTGTGCACTCTGAAGGATTCATATTGGAAGAGTGACAATGAATATGTTTATGTACGTAGCTTTGGCATGGACCTTCCACTCGGAGCATGCTGTGATAAAAGTGTGTGGAATCGAAACAAAGTGGATAAACTGATGACGTACCTTCATGGCATCCAGTGCCGTCCGCAGATTACTCTTGTCTATGGAATCATGAGTGTGTTTCACCAGCTCCTATTGGACAGAAACAAATCACACACACACAAAATGAGCAAGCGTCCCGCGATGACAACTCGTTCATATCGTAAAACTGATTTAAAAAATTAACGACTCGCTAACTTTAATTATATACCCAAAGTTAGAAATGGAAGGAGTGATCTGTCAATCCCAAAATGAAAAATAAAAACATATAACAAACGTAATGCTTTGGCTCTAGATACGAAATGAAAAAGGTTACTGCGAAAAGAATCCTGTCCTGAAATAAATCAGATATTGTGTGTGTGTGTGCGTGTGCACTGTGTGTGTGTGTGTGTGTGTGTGTGTGTGTGTGTGTGTGTGTGTGTGCGTGTGCGTGTGCGTGTGCGCAAGTGTGTATCTGAAATTGCTTGCCAGTGCCTGACTGCAGCGTAAACAAGACATCTAGACCTCAGCAGTGGAGGATAAGGAAGGATGCCATGCATGTCCTTCATACAGGCCCATACAAACTGTGTCCCCACACACATACACACACACACACACACACACACACAGGTACACAGGCACACACTGAGCCGCTAAGGGAGATATATGTGTCTGCTTGGCACTGCTCAAATCCCCGGTGTCAGTCAAGCTCAACCTGGGCATTATTATCACTAGCAAGACGACAGAGTCCTATTTATCAAGCGTTGCTCCCACCTCCACACATCCACAGAGATACAGGGGGAAGGGAGTGGTCACGCCGATAGTCGCGACCATACATGATGGACTCATTGAGGGAATCGTGTTGCGGTGTGTTCAGGGCGGGGGGGATGGGGAAGAGAAATGATGAGCGGGAGGCGGTGAGGAAGAAAGAGAGAAAGATTGATGACCAAAAAAAGAGAGAAAGAAAGAAGCGGCGAGAGAGAGGAACTCGAGGAGCGAGAGGAAGTGACTCGACATTTGTTGTACAGATTCTGGCTGTCACCATGCGGGATAGTAACCCAGGTTGTTTTCTTTTTCTTTTGGTGGGACATTTTTGCTGCATGCAAATATGACGCATCACAAGGTTTCAGAGAGCCTAAATTAGGGGTTTATATTGAGAACCCTGATGGATTCAGCTCATTTGTGACTGAATGTTACAAATAAAAGCTGAAAAACTATGAAAGAATACAACATGCATGGCAGGGCTGCTCCCTCTTAGTCGATTAGTCCCCTAATCGATCATTTCGGTCTTAGTCGACTAAGATTTCTTTAGTCGATTAGTCATTTTTTTATACTTTTTTCATTCTGAATGACTTATTTCCAAGAAATTTATGAGCACATCTCTGGTGCTTTTGTGTGATCTTTGTGGAGAAACTCAGTTTTACAGATCTATCGATTAAATCAACGAATCACTTCAATCATATGAGTGTTAGTCGACTAAGAATTTCTTTGGTCGAGGACAGCCCTAATGCATGGTCACTACTCAAAGGCATGTAAACTGTTCTGTTACGTACTGAAGGTCTGGGCGATAATTCAAAATGATAATTTATCGTCTTTTAATGGAATCGTATTGTGATTAAATCATAACTCGAGACATCGTGATTCACAATTATGTCGTCTAAACTGATAATAAGCACAGACTAGCTCGAATTTCTCAGAAAATCTGATGCAAAATATTTTGGGGGAATATAATTTGAAGAGTTTATTCTTACATCACACTTGTGATCAATAAACTGTGTATATATAGAAGTATTTATTTATTTTTTCTCTATAATTTCACTTGAAACTGTTGTTAATAAAATTACAAAATACTCTGCACTTTTTATTATTCAAGTATTTAATTCAAACAGAAGTATACAAAAATAGGCTTTACCATGTGGTTATTTCATATAGACTATTTAGTTATTGAATTACCAAAAAACATGCTATATTGTGATATTATTGACATATGAAATTACTTATATCGTGGTAGGGCATATGGGCCAGCCCTACTGCAAACCAAATTTTTGCCTCACTAACAGGTATATAGCTCTATAGAAGCAAAGGAAGGCCATAATAATTAAAGTTGTATAAGCAACTGAACACCTAATTGTAAAATGTCACTACTATTGAATACTCATTGTTGTTAAGCCTAAAACAAAAACACTTAAAATCAAGTTTTTAAAGGGGACCTATTATGCTTTTGTGCTTTTTCCCTTTCCTTTAGTGTGCTATATAGTTTATTTGTGCATGTAAAAGGTCTGCAAATTACAAAGTTCACGCCAAAGGGAGTTACTATCCCTGTTAGAAACACTGCTCCTGAACTGCCTGAAATGCCTCGATTGAAGTCCTGCTTTTTTTTCCGTAACGTGGTGATGTCACCAAGTAACACATTTGCATAACGGCCAACTAACTTTGTTTGAACAAAGCTAGTTAGAGCAAAGCTGGAGCGGAGTCCGAAGAGTTTGGTCCAGTTGACCAATCACAACAGAGTGGGCCAGCTGACCAATCAGAGCAGACTGGGCTGTTCGGCAGGGGATGGGGAGCGGGGAGGAGGGGGGGCAGAAGCAGAGCGTTTCAGACAGAGGGTGAAAACAGGTGCTGCAGCACAGCCGGTATGAGAAAAGTAATGCGTTTTTTGGACATCAGAGCATGTAAACATGTTCTAGTAGAAACCCAGAATAAAAGCATGCGCCTGAAAATAAGCATGATAGGTCCTCTTTAAGGTTGCACAACCTGAAATTACCAACTGGAAATAAATAAAATCAGATGGATTGCTCTCCAAGTAAAATATTTCTCTCATTAAAATTCTAACATAAAGCATTCTGTAGAAATCAAATTTGAAAATGAGGTGTTCAGGGGCTTTTTACTATTCAAATCCTTTTGTTTTTGCCTGTTTTTGCTTCCATTTAAGGCCTCCTAAATCTCAATAGCATACACAATTAGAGAAAAAATAAAATAGTAAAACAAAACACACTAAGCCCTCCATCCTACAGATGATGAGGAGGATGAGGTGCTCCTGTCACCTCCACACTCACCCACGCACACACATCTATTCATCAGGAGAAATGCTGCTGCTTCTCTTTACAGTAATGTACTATACATCACAGCAAACCCACATGTATTTCATACGCAGAACACCTTCAACCTCTATATTGTGGGATCAATGTATAGTGTGTCTATGTGTGTGTGTGTGTGCATTAGACTGAAAGGGAAGGCCATGCTCACCTCTGACACGCATACATACACATGATTTACTCTGAGGAGATGTAGCTTTAGTATGTAGATATAATACAAATGCATGTTCAACATTTTAATCATGAAAACATAATATATCATCATAGAATATTACATGTAGTCAATTCAAATGTCCTCTGAGACATTTTGGTCAGCAACTTCTCCCTGACTTTGTCCTGCATTTCCACGGCCCTCAGTTCAGCTTCACATTCAGATTCTCACCACTTCAAAAATACTTCACCCCTCCATCTGTCTCTCTTTTAGTTGTTTGTCTTCTTCTGTCTGCCGCTCTCTCTTTCAGTCCTCACTTCACTTTATCTATTTTCTCGCTCCTACTTCTTGATTGTCTCGATGAGATGACAATTATGCGCGGGTCATTTCAGACAGAGAGTCATAAAGAAGCTACAGAAATAGACGAGAGGAGTCTCAGAGCCTGAAGGACGCAGGCAGGGGACGGGGGGGAACCAAACGTGGTCAACAGCACCACCTAGTGACGGAGAGTCCTCTTGCTCATAAAGTCTGATTGGCAACGGTGGAGCCTTTGATCAATCCAAAACTCCCTGATGGGGCTCTGCCACTTACCAACAGTCATCTATGAAGTCAGTGAAGACTTTTAACTTTAAGTGTCTGTCCAGCTTTGATCATTTAATGACATTATATATACAGCTGTGTGAGTTTGGATGGAAAATAAGGTGACAGATAAGTATAGACAGCTTATTACACAGCTGCTAATACAATTCCTGCTTATCAAAAGGGCAGAAGTATCATCAACAAATACACTTAAGTATATTAAGTATAACTTAAGTATGCGCTATGCTGAATTGTCCCTTTCAATGTATTAAATTATTACATATACTGTATATAGATATGTGCCTAGATATGTAGAAAGTACATTTCTCTACACATACAGATAATGTATATAAATTCATCTTTAGCAAAATTAAGGAGGAACAGATGTAATATTTTCATTTTTTTTCAATGTTACTGAGAAGGCAACACTGCCACAAGCAAAACCAGGAGGTGATGACATCAGCACATCTGTATTAATCTGGAGTCTAGATTACTTTTGGTTGATGTTTGCTGTCCTTTTATGCACTAATTTTTATTTTGGTCTATACTTTTTTAAACTGTCCTTACCCCACATGCACGGTATCCTTTTACCGCACAAACTCAGCTATATGTCTGACTTATAATTTTGTCAATTTAACAAAGTATAAAGTGGCCAAAATAACAAATATTCAAGAAAAAGTGCCTATAGAAATGTACAAATCTTAAGTGATAATCACTCAAACTATTACTGTATAACAGTTCAAGGTTAAAAAGAAATATTGTTTCAAATTTTAAACACACAAATACAGCAGAAAAAGTAAGAAATAAGACTATAATACAGTATATTTACCTGTAAAGCAAGTTTATCCAAACTCATTTTTGCGTCTTTTTTCATTGAAAGTCCATTTATATGGAATATGAACTATGAATAATTTCAAGGTTGTTTTTTTATTTATTTATTTTAGTTATGGTCTACAGACATAAATATAGATATAAAATATTTAATTTATATTTTTTTACAATATTTGTGTTTGTCTCTAAATGTTATATAATAACAAAATTGATTTATTTATTATATTTTTATTTAAAATAACATATTCAAAAAAGTGCCTATAGAAATGTACAAATCTTAAGTGATAATCACTCAAAATATTACTGTATAACAGTAATAATAAAACTATAATACAGTATATTTACATGTAAAGCAATTTTACTAAGGTTTACAAACTATTTTTTGTGTCTTTTCTCATTGAAAGTCCATGTTATCATTATGATGTTTATAATGATGATTATATTTTACTTCATTATTGTTATTCAATTGATTGATTGATCGATTGTCTATAATACAGGGATGGGAGAGTAACAAACAGGAACAAAGAATCTCACTGCCATGTCAATGTGTATGTGATCAATAAACTAAACTTGAACTTGAAAGTCCATGCATGCCTGTAAATCACTGAAAATACTAATAATTCAATAAGTAATTCAGTTTAAACAGACATAAATTAAATATTGTGTGATTTAGTTTTTTGTCTCTAAATGTTATATAAAGTCATGCTACTATAAATAAACCTGTTCTCTGTGTATTCACAGATGAGTAGTTGGACTCCAGAGGGTTTGATACATTTGAGCAGAAAAACATGCCAATCTGAGTTCCCTGGTTCTCCCACATTCACAGCGCTAATTGGAAAGCTGTGGCTTTGCACAATGATGACATTATGACTACATTAGAATAGAAACAGTATAGGATAGGTTGTAGTATTTTACCTGCAGGAGGAGGTGATACTTTAAGACCCGCTGCATAGGAACCACCAGCAGATCCCTCAGTGTGAACTTGCCGTAGTTGGCTCTCTTTGAACATTCCTGTGAGAAGACAACAAAGAGCTTAATTCAACTTTCACTTTCTGGGTTTGATTACAGTGAAAGTAGGAGTCTCAAGGAGCAAGCTATTAGAGCTATTAAAGCTTAATAGAAATCTTTATAGTCGTTCAGGCTGTCTGCTACGGTGTCATCACCTGCAATGCCTCAGATACACACTTGAGGGCATTATCTGACCGTTCTGAGGTGATGAGAGATGAACACTCGTCACTGTGGCTCTAGATAATCATTCACTGACACTATAAAAAGGTTTTACCTCTAGCTTCATGCGTACGTCCTCTCTGTCTTTGCAGATGTCATCCAGAGAGGCGATGGCTGTTTCCACATGGCTGCAGTATTTCCCGTAGATCAACAACCTGCAGCAACAACAAACAGCATAAAGGACAGTTAATAATGTCTAACATAAATCTATTGTAAGAGCTTTACAGAAAATGCACACAATAAAAGAGAATACATAGAGGTTACCTCTCTTTGAAAGTGATGAAGATCTGGTAAAGGTTCTGGGCACTTCTGTGGTGGACTGAGTCTTGGATTTCCAGCAGTAAACATTTGTGAACTTTAACCAGGTCCTGAAACACGACAGCAAAGACTCTTTAATGTTGATGTACATCAAATTCTTTTTCAAACTAATGATTATTTTTATTTTATTTTTGTAATTGATACTCATTTTAGCTCAACTTTCATTTGAAACTTAACATTTTAAAGAGGACTGAGCTGGCACTCGGTTGTGATTGGTCAACCGAACCAAACTCTTTGGACTCCGGTCCAGCTCCGCTCTAACTAGCTTTGTTTGAGGGCGTGCCAAACTAGCCGCTGGGCAGGTGTTACTCAAATATGTTACGTGGTGACATCACCACGTTATGAAAGAAAAAGCGGGACTTCAAGCAAGGCGTTTTAGGCAGTTCAGGAGCAGTGTTTCTGTAGGGGAGAGTAACTCCCTTTGGTCTGGACTTTGGGCTTTGTAACTTTGCACACCTTTTACACGCACAAAAAAACTATATAACACACTAAAGTAAAGGTAAACAAAATATATTATATATCATAATAAACAATATTAATCACAAGAGCATTATAGGTCCTCTTTAATGGTGGCATATTGTATGATATGACACATTAAATTCATATTGTGGTTCTATTTTAACAGTGATGTGTAACTACTCATTTTAAGAGGCGAACAATATGCTTTGTCATAGTGAGCATGTTATCATGCTGACATTAGCATTTCCTTTAAAGCACCACTAGGCCTAAGGTTGACGTTACAGCCTCACAGAGGTGCTAGCATGTCTGTAGACTCTCATCATTGTGTTACTAATGACAATGTATTTAATACACATTTAATGTAGTTTGAACAGTTGTGTTTCAAGTTGGAAAATAAAAAAATAAACATGACTGTGAGAAATTGACTGTGGAATTCATTATTTTTATTATTTATACCTACTTTTTCTTCCTGTAACATGTCAACAAGTCTTCAGTGAAAAAGTAAGTAAGTTCTCAATAGAGAATTTTGTGACCCCGAGTTAACCACCCAGTCGGATCATTACACTGTAGAGACAATGACTTACCGGGATATTCACAAACACCTTTTCCATCTCGACCATGGATAGAAACATGTTGAGGGGCGTCATAAAGTGCTACAGCAGAGAGAGAGAGAGAGAGTGAGAGAGAATGAAGCTCGTCCCCTCCAGAGTACGAGTGGGAAAGTCATTTTGTGAGAAGCTATTATATTATGGGGGCCAAGTTGCAAAGAGCTGCAGTCAGCAAAAACAAGGAGGACCGTCTGGGTCACGACAATAATCTCATTTTCAGAGTTTGCAATTTAATGATTTCCTCTCAGAAAAACTCCCGCCGCATAGTCACCTCTACATCTCAAAGGAGCGGGCGGCGAGCGCAAACTAACTTCCACCAGCCACTTCATATCGAAAGTCATCTACTCAGCGCTCCGCCGGGAGAGCAGGCGAGGTCTTTTTCCAGACGTGAACGTACACGAGAGGGAGAAGACAAGTAGCTGTGGCTGGGGGGTGAGAGACGGCGGGCCTCCCTCCCACAGTCCTGTAAAAGTGCAGGGTAAGGTGGAAAACATCCACGACAAAAGGGCCTTTCTCACAGTTTGTTCTTAGCAGTGCTGGGAATACTCATTACCCACTGCTAATTTCAAAAATAAAAATATATTCTTTCTTTCCCTCATTTCTCTCTGGGAGTACAGATTTGTTACACTGCTCATTATTTTTTCCATTATACCCCAAATTACAGTCAGTCAGTTTCACAGTTTCTCGTAGGGCAAGTGATAAGGAGGCCAAATTGATTTCTAGTGCTCTTGTCACGCTTTCACTGCATGAAATCAATAGAGTGGGACTATTTCTACAATAAGAAAGTTAACTTTAACTTTCATTTTTGACCCACTGTAGTTGAGTGTGGGCTCACATTAACTTAGAGAATGAAGGATGATTCTGTTTAGGTCAGATATTTGGTTGGAAATACAATTTTGATTGGTAATTTGTACTATCTCTGAAATGATGTATTTATAATGTGTGCGGTTATTATTGTAACTCTGTCCTCAGTTTGGACAAACTATCAGGAGAGCTGGTAAAACAAATTCTGCAGTAATACATTGTTATTTCTTTCTCATTTAGAATAAGTCTTTATGTTCGTACATATCACTCCTGCTAATTTAAACACACCACACTCACAGTGTAGGTCAATTTATTGTAGTTTGACAACTGCAGGACTCACTTGGTAAAACTTCTCAAATCATGTCATCTCTAATGAGGTTAGGGGATAAATCTAAGGAGGTGCGTCATTATTAATGTGACAGGAAAGGGGAAAAATATCATTCTGTTACTCTAATTTAGATCCTTTTTTTCCAACTTCTCTAATTTCTTTTTCTCCATGTGAAGTATTGATTAGTTTTGCCTCTTCGGGCCCCTATCAGTCATTAAAATTAACAATCTGAGAGAATCACTCTTTAGTTTAGCGGCTCACTACTTATTCAAGCTGTGACCAGGGGTCGCATGCAGACACTGCTTTAGTTTATGGGCTCATCACCCAAAAAGGTTGGGACCAGTGGGCAACTCTGGGGTTTGAAAAGTGAAGCCAATGCTGAAGTGCCTTAAACTTGCATTATTTCTAATAGCCAGCAGGGGGCGACTCCTCTGGTTGCAAAAAGAAGTCTGATTGTATAGAAGTCTATGAGAAAATGACACTACTTCTCACTTGATTTATTACCTCAGTAAACATTGTAAACATGAGTTTATGGTCTCAATCGCTAGTTTCAAGTCTTCTACAATACAGCATGATGTTCATTTAGTAAATTATGGTCCCATTTAGAGTCAAATAGACCATAAAGCCGGGGATGCTTTAGGGTGTAGCTACCTTGTGATTGATAGGTCGCTAACATGGCATTGTCCGGTCTGGGAGTTGTCCACTTTAACTCTTTCACAGTGTGTTTTCCATTCATGAAAGTTAATTATAACCTTTTTGGTCGCCTAAAAATGTCTTACCCAGCGTTCAGTTGTACTTAGCTCCACCCTCTCGTGTCACTTCTGGTTGCAAAGGACCAAAATGATGACGGCCAAAAACCAAGATGGCGACGGCTAAAATGCCGAACTCAAGGCTTCAAAGCGGCAGTCCACAAACCAATGGGTGACATCATGTTGACAATGTCCACATCTTGTTTACAGTCTATGGTCGGGACCCACTGATCTAAGTAACATCATTCGTAAGATTTAACAACAAATCTACAAACCACACTGACTTTGTTTTCCCCAACAACCTCTTACCTAAAATCTAAACTCTTCATGCAACATCAGTGGAAAACAGTACACAGATGTTTGCATTCTCCACATTGTAATGTATGTGTATAATATACTAAAAAAATAATTTGCATAAATACACAGCAAAAATGCTCAGCACAAAGCATTGTATTTTGAACCACGGTGTCATTATAAAGTGCCGATAACGAGCCTTGTTAGTAGGTCAGTACCTTCTCTATGGACTCCAGGGTCTCAGTGTATTTCTCCTCTGTCTGCCTGATCTCTGTTAAACAGCAACTCCTGATGTCCGTCTCTGCTTGCTTCTGGAACGCCTACACACACACACACACACACACACACACACACACACACACACACACACACACAGAACTGTTACTGTGTGTCAGCGCTGTGGGCTGACAAACTGTTGAGTCTTCAACCAGATGTAGTCTGTACAACCCTTTGAGCTGAGGTCAGAGAGTCACACATGCTGGCTAGATTGTCTGCCAATTATGATATGACTATGAGATACCACCATTTTTTATTGAACAAAGCATTTGTAATGTGAGTAAATGTACAAATTAACTCTATACATTCCGATCATTCCGAAAAATCAAATGTGGAATTTCATTGTATATAATATGAAAAATAAACTAAACTAAAGTTTAAGCTTAAATCTATAGGATTTTGGAAGTTAAAGGTGCAGTGTGTAGGATTTGGCGGCTAGCGGTGAGGTTGCAAATTGCAACCAACTGAAACTTCTGTCGTATGCCAAGTGTGTAGGAGAACTACGGTGGCCGACGCGAAAACATGCTCGAGCCAGTGTTTGGTTTGTCCGTTCTGGGCTGCTGTAGAAACATGGCGGTCGGCTCCATGAAGAGGACCCGCTCCGTATGTAGATATACAGGTAAACGGCTCATTGTAAGGTAAAGAAAACAGGTGATTAGGCTATACACTAAAGAAAACAGACTTATTTATAATATATTTCATTTTGTTCCTTTAATTAGCATTTCAAAGGGACTTCAATGCCCAGATTTAGCCAAGAGGCTGTATACGCTCAATATGAAGCTACAGCCAGCGGCTGATTAGCTTAGCTTAGCACAAAGATTGAAAGGCAGGGGGGGAAAAAAAGCTATAGCCTGGCTCTGTTCAAAGGTATCCACCTACCAGCACCTCTAAAGCTCAGTAATTAACACATTACATCTTGTTTTATTAATCAAAACAAAAACTAAATGGTAAGAATAAGTTGTAGTTTTATGGGGGGATTATCTCTGCTGGTTGCCTGCAACTTCACAGGTAGCCTACGACATAACTTAGGAAGTCACTGCGCCTGACCAAGAAATAGTCTAGCTAGCATAACCCCACGTAAAAACCATAACTTGTAATTGTTCAGTTTTGGCAGATTAAACAAACAAGGTATACTGTATTTTATTAATTGAGAAGTGACGTTAAAGAGAGGAGGACTAACCGGAGGAGGGATAGCTTCTGTCTTCATCAGGTCCTCGTAGATCTCTCCTCCATCTTCATCGTCATACACGCAGTCGTACAGATCCTCCTCATCCTCCACCTCGTTCTCACTACAGCACACACGGCAGAATACTATGGTTACTGACATTACATCACACATCTGTTTGATCCGGAGTCTTACTGTGAGTGGGTAATGGTTTTTACTTCCACATGACAGCCGCATGAAAGGTTCACGCAAAAACACACAGGTTTTACAGAAGTGGATTTTAATACTATACTACAAATCTTGTTAGCCGGGGACAACACTTAATCCATGGCTGTGAAAGTGGCTCAGAGACACACACATACACACACACACACACATGCACGCACAGGCAAAGACTGTTATGTGTGACGCCACAGGCCTGTTCTGACTGCTCACATCTGAGCCAATTACTGTACATGTACCTTAGCAACTGGGCTAACATGACATGACTCAGTGCTTGTGTGTGTGTGTGTGTGTGTGTGTGTGTGTGCTCTTGTACTTTCTGTATGCGTGCCTTAAACCAAAAGTCCTCAAGAGGAAAGAAACATGAGAGGGGTCTCTACACAGAGCGTGTAAAGCACTAAGACTTGTCAGTGTGCAGGTATAATAGGGTGAAGAATAGGGGGTGAGGATTAAGCATGGACTGTGTGGGCTGTGTGGGTACATTTTGTGCAGTTTCATGACATTTACATTCATATCTGGTACAAAGATAACATGCTGTTTTGACAAGCAGGGACTCATATTCTTATTTACATAGAAGGACAAAGTATACTTTCAGTGGTTCCCAAACGTTTTCACGTCAAGGACCCCTAAACTGTCACCAATTAGACCAGATTTTTGTCCCATTTTTTGTTTTAGATGTTTTATCACAGAAAGAGTATGAAACAATGACCAAAATAGTCATACATTCTGTTATTGTGTTACTTATGGATGGAATTATAGTGAAAATAAATGAATCCCCCTTTTTTTTTTGCTGGGGACCCCCTGGAAACCCTCAAGGACCCCTGACCCCCCTTTTGAAAACCACTGTTATAGGCAACTGCAAGCATTGTACAAGTGGAGAAATACCCCAGAAATAAATTATAGAACAAACTCGGCTACAAAGATATTTCAAGAGAAAAAGTGAAAATATGTATTTGCATTTTCTAAATTAAAATCCTGAGTCCCTGTGTTTGTTGTAAAGTTATCTCTTGTTATAATGAGTTACATCAATACAATATTTTTATATATTAATTTACCCAATCATATAAAACTGTAGTTGACCGTTATTGCTGTGGCAGCTACAACCCCACAAGCTGTCATTGTAGGAGGTGTGTGTGTGTGTTTGGGTCTTAGTTGGCAGAAACTTTGCCTACATTTCCAAAAGAGCATGGTTGTGGTCTAATTTATTACTTTCTCTCTCATCTTCAACCTCCTGATCTAAAGGTCGTGGAATTTCTTAATCCACTTCTTACTATGAGTGAGGGGGGTCCTATGCCAAAGTGGGAAATGTTTTGGTTATTTCACATGACACATTTCTGTTTTTCTCTCTGCAAATCTCACCGGTTTGAAGTGGGCGGGGCTCCAGTTGGTAAAAGGTGATGTCATGTACTGACATGCACCAATCAGTATGTGATGACCGTTGGTGGGTTGTCATAAATTCTGGTTATATAATAATGTCTAAAGATGTTTGTTTGTTTTTTGCATTGATTTTTTTAGAGAATTTCTTGAGATTTTAAGTTTTTAGGGTCTTTTATTTGTACTTTTATAAGTACTAAATGTAACCACACAACACAAAACATTACTAGCCACTGTAGCCAGGGTCAATTTCCCACTGTGAATGTAAATGTACAGGAGAAAGTAACTGAAGTGCATACCTACATTATTTAATACAATTCCCACATTTAATAAATTTCCACATACTGGAAGTTTGGATGCATCTGCTAAATAATTAGATTTTCTCACGGGATCAAGTAGCAGCTTGTCCCTGAGCTGCTGTTGCATCAAAGTGAATTAAGCCAATGACAGACCAAAAACAAGCATGCCAGGTAATACACAGAATATGCTCTTTATCCAATTTAATCTTTGCTCTGTTAAACACATAATGGGTCTAAAAACGTATATTTTGGTCGTGACTTTTGGCAGTGTTAGAGTTTAAACAGTTGGCTCTAGTGGAGCTCTCCTGTTGGCTGAATGTTTCGGTACACGTTGTGTCCATTTGCTGCTGAACACTGAGCAGATGGGAGTCGAGAGGTGACACAGCTCTGTTCAGTGTGATCCAGACTGCCACTTCCACCTCCCATCCACTGCTGGCTGCTGTCAGCCTGCTGTTTTCCTCTGTCACTACTGACTAGTGGGCTGCTTCCTACTCCAGGAGCTGTCAGCGCTGAACATAGACCAGAGCACTGTGTCAGTGTGAGCCATTTTCACTGTAAGATTATCTGTCTCCACTGACTTCTATTACCACACAAGTTACAGTAGCTCTGCCCTTCCAATGCAACTCAAAACCAATCCCATATTTTCCCATATTTGTTAATGGTTTTTGTTCAGATCCAGGAAATTACATTTGACTCTAGGCCAACAATAAACCAATATAAGCCTCATTAATCAAAAGGCGACTACACTGGCTGACTAAAGGAAGCTACTCACTTAAACTTCACTGCAATATTTTGATAAGCATTCCTGTGAATAGAAAAAACGGTGAAAGGAAAAATAAAATATAATTTGTGCATAGACTGACAGCTTCATTACCTTCAAAAATCAATTTTAACCAAGCCACAGTCAAGTCTCTTCAAATCTTTTAGATTCAACATTTATTGCTGCACTGCATCTAGATAAAGGACTTTGTAGGTGGGTTATGATTTTGTTCATTGTTCACTTTCAAAAGTGAAAAATGCAAATGTTCTTTTGATAAAGTTACTTTAAAATTAAGTTGTAGGACTCTAGCAGGCTGCAGGACTGCATGTTAAAATCATATTAGAAAGAAACAATTTCAGTTAATTGACCTGGTTAATCTGATGCCCCCAAGATCTAGCTGTGAGGTTGCAGATTGCAACCAATGTTTGGTTTGTCCGTTCTGGGCTACTGTAGAAACATGGCGGAGCAACATGGCGGACTCAAGCCCCCAAGGAGGGTGGAAAGAGGAGATGTCACGCGTCATTAACAGGTCATATCTTTATGGTACAACACATGCGCGGTAAAATCTGGTCTGCCCTCGCCGCAATTGAGCCAATCGCAACGCACGACCACAGCTCCAGTTACATTGTGCATGTGTTATAACCCATACCCCAAGACCCATGTCCGCCCATGTCCCAGCGTCTTTCGATAGGCCTTGCAAGCCCCCAGGCAGTGTGCCGGGCTTTGAAGCAAATTTTCATAGTGGCCAAACGGTGGTACTACAACTGTCATTTGCCATTGGGCCCAAAAACACTTAATCCAATAGATTTACATTGGGAAAGATATTTTTTTTTTAGATAAATCAACTTCCCAGTTCAACCTTATTTAAATCATTATGTCCTAAAAGTTGTAAAATGCACCAAATAGCCAAATCCAGAGTTATTTCCCTTCCTTCGTTCATGTGAATGAGCCCCAGACTGAGGGCTGGGAGGCGGAGTTAAAGGAAACGCTACTGCGCCTGCTCTATGCGCCCAAAGGACACGGAATATCGCCGGATGATCCGGGTACTTTATCACTCGCAAGTCGAGCCATTTTGGCTTCATGCGCCACTGAGCAACTCTCATAGGAATGAACAGGATACCGCCTCTGACGCTGTATTCAGTTCTCTTTATACATCCATGGGCAGACTACGTGAAGAGGAGCCGCTCCCGCTACGTAGATATGAAAGGCTCCTTCTAAGCTAACAAAAACACAACGATTCTTAGTTTCATTATACACTAACGAAAACATAGTTATGAATGTTATATTACATTTCTGCCAATAGATCCAACTACATCCTACACACTGGCCCTTTAAAGTTATTTGTATATGTGAAAATTTGCAATGCTTTCATAATGTGTATGGGGAATAGAGTGTGAAAACAAAAAACGATAAAGCCCACATGACTTGTGGTTCACTAAGAGAAGAGTGGGGCGAGCTCACGCTGAAAGCTTTGGAGGAGGTGGCTACCTTCCAGTCAACACCCAGGGAACAAATGTTGCCCGCGCCCACAAAACAGCCTGCAGATTTTGAAGTGGTAGAGACACGGGGGACTAAAACAAATAACTTTTTAAAACAAAGTTCTCAAAGTGAAAATCCTCACAAGAGAAAGCTATGTGTTATGCACATAAGAGGAGAGGAGACGTACTCTATAAGGTCCTCCAGGTGGTTGTAGATATCCTCGTCTTCAACACTCTCCTCCGATGGATAGGGCCTTTGAAGGGAAACAGAGATTCCTCATCATTATATACTCTGCCATAGGATACGTAGTGGGTGTGTCATATACTACTGAATCATATTGTGTCACATAATAACGTTTGTATCATGCCACGTACCTGATTCCAGTTTGTTGTGCAATCGCTGTGTGTGAAAGTTTGGAGAGTGTGTCCATAACCTGCAATGGAAACAAAGGATATCAATATTATTTACTTTATAGAGAACATATACAGTCTGGAAAAGCAAGAACCTGTGACTGATGGGGTTTGTTGTTTGGGTCTTGGTGTTGCTGCATTTCTAAGCGGAGGCACATGAGGGCAGCATTCTCAAACAGTCCACCACTGCTACAGGCACATACTGTAACTGTGGCATTTATTTGTGTGCAGACATACAGCTACATTGCATGGGAGCTTATTAAATCGCACAATCCAGCTTTTATTCTGAAATATAACATATATGTAGACCTATAATGAGAGAGGTGTTAAATGAGAGCAGTGAATAATGACTCATTGGACACAGAGTCAACAGTACAGTAGCAGCAGAGCAGAGTCACATAAACTGATCGGTAATTGATCGCGCTGTGAAGTTAACCGCATGCTCTCGTGGGCTGACATGATTGCTATTAGTATGACATGCAATTTCACGCTCCTCTGCTCAGTCCTGCCGGTGCCCTTGACCCTCTCCGTGTGTGTGTGTGTGTTTGTGTGTGTGACCTGCTTGACTAATAACTGTTGAACTCTCCTGCCGAATGAACGATACAGTTTTAGTGTCTGAATCGACGCTCGACAGGGAGCCCTGCTCGCTCACGTTTTGCAACCTGACAAGTGGCCCACAAACCTCTTTTTGGGGGTCATCTGTCCGCTGACATGACGCGCAGACATGCCGATAAAAACATGCTCGCATTCACACATCACAGATGTAACCGTAGATACATCTGGCCTGGAGCAGAAGCTCTCAGAGATCAATACTGATCACACAACTAGCTTTTCCCTCCCCCCACCACCAGTAAACAGAATAAACAGTGGAACACAAAGGACGGAGAGCAGCAGAAACATGCTGACATCCTTTAAGCTATAAACTGTGCACCACTGGAACTAATAACTGATTGAAAATTAATGTTCATCCAATGTAGGAAGCTGAAGATTGATGGACTTGAGAGTGTTTTTAACCACTAATTTAAGGATTTCTAATAGATAAGCAGACTAGTGCTGATCAATTGCGCAATATGTGATCAATCAAACGGTATCACATCCATCAACTATAGAAGGTGGATGACACTGACTGACCGTTAATCTGTCAGCGTCAGACTTTGACGAAGCATTTTATCATCACAGACATCAGACGCGTCAGAGCATTAATAACACCATGAAACACAAAGTCAAGCCGGGTTTATCAGCCGTAGCTGTGATCAAAGGGAGATGTTGGTGGTGAGCAGCTGAACAGTGGGAGGGAGCAGAGGGAGCCGTGTTTGTGACAGAGATACATGGAGCTCAGCAGCAGTGATTACACATCATGAGAGGAGAGGAGGCAGTGCTAATGTTTCAGACCTGCATTGATATACATTTAAGTCAATCTAACAAATACGAATTGGCTGATGTGTTTTCCATAATAATTTACTGAGCCTACTTAAAAAAAACAGTTTTCTTGATGGATGACGTAACAGTACTTTATTATGCTGCATCATTTTGGAGGAAATATACAAGTTAAATATGTTTTTTTACCCAAAAACAGGATTTTTTTCAGCCTTAAGTAGTAGATGGTGAATGGACTTGCATTTATATAGTGCCTTTCTAGTCTTCTGACCACTCAAAGCGCTTAGTAGTAATGTCTGCAGGTCTCATACAGCCCCACAACCTCCACCAATTAGGTACAGCAGGCTGTCTGACAAAAGTATGCAAAGCAGCCGCTGCTGTTTGTTTACAGGTGTTTGGGAGAACTACTGCATCATGTGAAGAAAGGTGTATAAAAACTTTTATTTAGCTCTGTGAAATCTGCCAAATTGCCTCAAGTGATGTCACTTGAGTCAGCGTACAAGTTTGAAAATGAAAAGAAATCTGGGGGTGTGGCGTTGGAAAGAAGTGAGGCTACCTGTCCTCTGTAGCCTGCTCCTTATCTCTGCTTGAGACTACATTAGCTGATACTATACCAGCATAACCATAGAAACAGAATAGGAGTAGAAGGGTCGTTAAACTGTTTTCCATAGTAATTTGACAAATGAAAATGGTGATTGTTGTTAGTTGTCATGGCGACAACAGAACACACGTCAGTGGGGCGATAAAGTGTTGTCGCAGCTCGGTGGGAAGAGAACAGACGGAGCTCCCCGAGCAATGTGCTTTCCTCCGCTGTGACAAGAGTGTGAGGATGATGAAGCATTATGTTGTTAAATTTGACTCATTTACTCCGGCGCTCTGTGATTCATAACATCACGACTCCGCTGCTCGTTTAATCGTTACTGCAAAACCTTCACCTCAGTGAGTCCACGACTTGCTGCGAGTCAGCTGGCTACAGCGGTCGCTATGGCAACGGAACACATAAAAATGGGCGCTGCTCTGACCATCCTGCTACGTTGATTTGAATGGGAATGTCCGTTCTACATCCTATTCTAATTCTATGAGCATAACACACCCCAATCTCAGATCATAGTGTTTGCAGTTGCGCTGGATTCTGGGTAATATAGGCACTAGGTTTCAACAAGGAAGAAGAATATCCATCCATTCGTTATCTGTAACCGCTTATCATATTCAGGGTCGCGGGGGGGCTGGAGCTGATCCCAGCTGACATTGGGCGATGGCGGGGTACGCCCTGGACAGGTCGCCAGACTATCACAGGGCTGACACACAGAGACAGACAACCATTCACGCTCACATTCACACCTACGGAGCAATTTAGAGTCACCAATTAACCTGCATGGACTGTCTTTGGACTGTGGGAGGAAACCAGAGAACCCAAAGAAAACCCACGCTGACACGGGCTGAACATGCAAACAGAAGAAGAATTTGTAAAGTATTTGGTTCCGCTGCATCAACTTTGAATTTGATTTTTGTTAACAGTGTTATAGGAGTGCAATGCTAAATCGACGGAGTACTATTTTAAACCTGTTGCTCAGAGCGCACAGTAATAATTGAAGGCAGATGAGCAACATTTTTATCCACTTAGATCTTCTCTCGTCTGAATCGTGGCAGCTGGACATGATCCAAAGGACAATAGTAAGAGAGAGTTTTGTAAGAAAATCCATCTGAAAAAAAGCCACCAAAAAGTGTATTCACATGCCCTCCCATTGCCAGTGTAAACGCTGCCCTTGACAATCAGTGTCTCAGTCCACGTACGATTCATGCTTATTAATGCTGCAAAGTGTTTCTTGTATTGTATTCTTTTGATCAGAATGTGCACTTGTCATTCAGGTCTCAAACCAAACAAACGGCTTTTTCAAAATTACTGTGACCTAAGTTTACCTAAGAGTGCTGTACAGTGTGGAAACTTTTTTTCAACATGTCGCAAACAAGAACCAAAACTAACACCTACTGTATAAAGCCTACTTAAGCACAGTAGTCCTGAAGCAGAAGTCTGAAGGTGAGACAACGTCTGCAATCAAAGTGCCCTTCAGCAAACAAAGACAAAAGACTCGCAACACGCCAACCTCACATTAACAATCAACTCAACACACAGTGTGTGCTTAGTTATGTTGGGTTAAAAAGTGACAATGCATCTTGATGTCAGTGTTGCAATCCAAACACAGATATGAATGAATGAAGTGCACCGAGGGCATCATCTAAAACCCAAAGACAATCCTCCTCTTTCCAGTTATTAATCCCCACACATAGTTATCAGACAGTCGATAGAGTTCTCCTTCCAATATTAAATGAAGGGCATGACATCCGGAGGCCAGTTGGCAGGTACAGAATGTCCAAAAAGCTGAGGATCCACTGCGTGCTGCTGAACAGAGCTTTGGAGGCTTTCCAGTTTTAGCTGGCAGGCAATTTCGGGGGACGAATCGTGTGCTTTTTGGCTTCATTGAATATGAGTCACACTCATTCGCAACAAAACTGACCATCTGTACAGAGCCAAGAGGAATCTCTGAAGACTCACAAGTATTGCATCCACTGTTAATAGAACTGTCACAAAAAAACGACCACAACACGAAAATGAGAGGTTTTAATTCCAAGAGTCGATCATTTTAGCTGCGAAGCAAAAATATAGATGATTGCTACTGTTCGCATAAAACTGCAAAAAGACATCATGATTCAACTGTCAAAAGGACTCCAATGCAAGAATGGTACAGTATCTGTTCTTTAAAAGATGCATTGAGCAATCATCATGAAACAGCAACAAGCTGCAGTGAGACATCATCTTCCAAATTAAAAAGCTCAAAGGCCATGCAATGCATTAGCTTTGGTGTCCAGTGTGTGCACATAAAGCAGAGGTCAGCAGCCATGTAGCAGATGAGTGTTAATGCAGGGGGACACCGGCCCTCTGATTGAGGCTATAAACCTGCCCTGTCCGACCACGGCTGCACTGCTGGATCTAATGATTCACACAAGAGCAATTAAAGCAGGATGACGGATGTGTCTGCCCAGAAGAGAGGGAGACGAGTACATGGTGTGTTTGCGTGTGGATGGATCAACCCGGTCTCACGGGAAGGCGTATCAATGGCACGACATTACACGGACATTTCGCGGACGTTTCGTGTGTCAATTGTACGCCACGCAACAAAACTACGGTAACGTCCGCAGTTAAGTTGAGGCAACAAAACCTCTTAGTTAGGTTTAGGAAAAACGTTTTAAAAGTACGTAAACTTAGTAAAATACATACAGAAACAACGTTACATAAGTACGGAAAACATGTGACAAACGTTACCAACGTGGCTTACATGCACCGGTCTTGAACCACTGGTCTCTTGGTTAAAAGGCGGATGCAGGTGCTTGTCAGTAGCAATCTATCTGCTTTCAGTTAATTTCAAAAACAACACTCACTTCACACTGTAATTATTTATTTCTACATCGATAGACAGTGCACATTCAAGTCAAAAATTGCAAAGTTTTATGTCATCATAATCTTATACTTTGACAAGAGTAATTATACTATTGAATACTAAACCTCTCCATTGAAAACCCAGAAAATATACTGTATATAAAATGTTCTTTCATACTAAATTTTACAGTAAATATTCTCACACTGCAAAGCCACTGAGCGGATTTGAAATGGAAACTAGAAAATTTCCCCAGAAATTCTGTAAGTGTGTCTGATACTTGTTGTACTTTCCACATCCTGAGCTTCCTGTTAAGAGACAGTTACTCTATGCTGCTTTTATTTTGAAAAACAAGCCATGGAAAACATCCATGTTTGAAGGTAACTGTATCTTAACTGGAAACTCAGGTACAGTTACTTTCTGGGGCTTTTATTTTGAAGGGGGGTAGGGTAGGAGAGATACATAATCAGACTGTCTGGTGTCCACAGGGAGGTTGTTCCAGAAGTGGAAGCTGATATATAATGTTTACATACTCATCAAACATGGATTCACAGAAACATCAATATTGGCCCCTGAAAGTACATCTATCCATGTAGAACATTTTATCCTCAGGAAGCAAGCAAAGACAATTTATATTATCTGACCACCTCCTCTTTATCTATTCTGAGACTCTGTGTCTCGTGGTAGAGGGCACCTGAAGAAAATGGGTGATGCATTTTAGATGTATGACATGCCAACAGTTCTGTTGGTTTCACACACACAAGCCAGCACGCTGCCCCAGTTTCCTCCACTCTGCTTTCTTTCCTCCTTTCTGTGGCTTTGCCTTCCAAACGGAGAAAAAGAACACTTTATTCCCGTTTACAGATTGTAATTGAGGTCACCTACCCCACTTCTGAAATCAGAGCTGAAAATGGTGCTTTAACTGCAGCATTTCACAGGAAAACAAACGGAACTGCAGTGTGTCGAAAATGACAAAGACCCACTTAGCTTTATTACCTCGTTGGGGACATTTTGTGAATCCTAAATAAAAAAGCAATATTGTCATTTAGAACTGCAATCTCGGCTCTGAATTTTGATGAACGCTGCAGCCAATAGTCACTCTGTGTCCCTGTGCCATTTTACACATAATGAATGTAGTGAAAACAAACCACTCAGCCGTCCCGTGACTATCTAACTGAGGCTGACCAGGGATCAGCTGTTTGCTTCAGGGTTTTCTCACCACCACAGATGAGATAAACCAAGACGGTGGAGGTTGATCCGACCACACCGAACACGCAGGTGTGAGAGCACCTTCACATGTTGTTACCATCATCCTCAGCCCTCACTGACCGTTATTTCAGGGGACTTTCCCACCATGGCGCTTCAGAGCAGTTATTTCAAATACTGCAGCACTTCCTCACACTTAGCATGCAGTTTATTTAAAGTCTGGAGAGTTTGTCGCTTTAGTTTTCTGCACAAGGCACGAGGCACGAGGCTGAGTGTCAAGGGTGTCAAATTCAAGGATGCTCCATGTTGGCTAACTTGAAAGAAAGTCCTCGCGGCACCAGTGAAGAAACTAAACGCTCCAATTTGACTTTTGCCAGTTTGAAAACACCTTTAAAAGACTACCGAATAAAAATAAAGGTTTGTTAGGGTTGAAAATGTCATCTGTAAATGTCCTTTTTCACTTTTCATTCATATCAATCAACATGCATTGAAACTAACCTTTTAATGCCACTGTGTGTATTTTTTTTTTTTTTGCGTGCCACGCTTGATAAAACGTTTATGAAAAGCAGGAAAGGAAGTCAGTAAAATGGTGTTTGTGTTTCAGGGAGAAAAAACCAAAAGGCTCTCCTTTCACTTTTCACATCAAACGTTTTGCTTTTTGAAACAGTTTGGAACTAAAGGACATGCGGATATTTAACAGCCTCCTCTCTCTTTCTCTGTTATTGTGCCTCGTGGCAAATACACAAAGGATAGAGAAAATACAAAAGCAGGTTGGTATAAAATGTGTGTACCACTTGAGCTCCTTTCCTGTGTGTCTGCTGTTGCACGTGAGATTGATTATTTGTGTATATATACACACACAAGAATGTGTGTGTACGTCAGTTTGACAGATGCAGCCGGTGTATAAAATTCAATCCACATACAGAGGGGCCAATAAAAGCCCGATTGGCTCGGAGAGAAGGACTAGCTAATGTTTGGCAATCAGTGCCGCGGCTCATTAACGCCCATAATACATAATTAGTGTGTTTGCATTATACAGACGTGTAGCTGATTGGAATGCGACACACGTTTGCCACTTTCTCCTCAATGCCTGCATCATTTAGTCCACCGCGGCGCTCTCCTCATCAAACACTGCTTCCCTTGCATTAACTCCACAGTCATGCTTGTGGTGAGGACGGCGGAGCTTCCTAGAAAACAGTTTACCTCAGAGCGAGTCCATAACAAATCTTTTACTCTGGCTCCGACTAAAACTGTAAATGTGTTTTAGTGTAGATGAGTAAAACTGGACTTTTGTCCACTAACATTTATGGTGTCTTCAAATGAAACCCGTGAGCTCGTGTTTACAACATGGGAAGTCGTGTACATGATATGCGTGGCATTCAAATGGTCAAGTCGTGAGAACACCGCTGCTAAGCAACGGCAACATTAACGTTACTATCGGCGTCTAGAAGCCACAGAGGCTAACAATTTAGCAAGCTAGCAAGTGGGTAACATAATGCAGGAAATGCAAAGATATAATAACAGAGGAAAAAGATAAGGCCGTTGGGAATATCAACATTTTCCTTTGTAAAATTACGTAGAAAAACAATATACGACTAAAATTGCAATATATTCACTTATTATGTACCAAAAAATTACCTGCCAAGGCCTCCGCCATTTCTGGCAACGTCAACAAACACGTCGCAACTCGTGAACTCTGAGCTTTCAGAAACTTTCCACTTACGAGGTCGTGAATACGACATGAAGGGAGGCGTTCATATGGACTCATCTCGTAAACACGGTAAACACGACCTCGTTTGAAGGCACCAACAGTCACAGACTTTCTGTCACCTCGAACTTTCTCTGTGATCACTAATTTTCAATGCTGACAGACCAATACATATGTTGTCATTCAACCTGGTTGTTGTCATTCAACGCAACGCGTTCTCATTCTCGTTACATGCATAATGTCATTTCAAAATAAACTTTCCTTTTCACAGGAATTTAGGATTAGGCAACAAAACCACTTAGTTAGGAAAAGGTCATGGTTGACGTTATCTGCCGCTAAGGGGCGCCTCCGTGCGTCGCTTTCTGATGCTGAGCCCAATCGACGATCTGGGAATGAGAATGTGTTGCGTCATTCAATAATCTGTATTTATGTTGTCATGTGACAAATTTGAAATCATCGGCCAGAAACGAGAAGCCTGCTTTAATGTACTTCTTTGTGAAAAAGACCATTTTTCATCTGAAGTAATATTCCCAGCTGTCCACGGCTGCTGGCAGCTATGGGGGTTTCTTGTTCGCAGATGACACAGCAGACCTGCATATTTATAAAACATAAAGTCAAAATGTGCACCAAACGACCTGCTATTTGATAACTGGATCATAATTAAGAGTTTTTCTGCGCTTAGTGATCCAGCTGCTGAAATGAACTCGTGTTCCAGCACAAGCTTTGGAACAGAATGTGTCCCAGTGGAGGACACTCCCAATCCTCTAACTATGTCACACTCTTACTCCATCTCTTGAACTTCATTTCAGTGAATGCTTTCAGTCTGATCCTTTATCTCTCTTTCCCTCCTAATAACTCCATCTCAACAGGGTAAGGTCAAAAGCAAGGGCATCGTTGCTGTCCAGGTAAATCACATCAACCTCCACAGACCCTGAGGACACACACACACACACATTCCCACTCGCCCGCCACAGTAATCTAAGCTGATCTCCTTCACTCCTGCGCTGCTCCCTGAATGCTTTATGTTCACATTAATAGGGCAGGATATCACACAAGTGATCGCACATTTAATTATTCGCATGGTTTTCACATACAAACACACACAAACAGTCCAGAAGCACACTGATGTTCCCACGCAGCGCGAGGCCTTGATGCACAAACACGTTGGATCTGAAAAATCCTCACGGTGCTGACAGGTGAGGTAACTCCAGCTGAATTTCACACTGTCTGAATCAGCAGGCTGCTCACAACTGACCAGTCATGCTGTACCAACACACACATAAACACACACTCTGCTGTATGGACAAGATAAAACATATGTGACATAATTTATATATACTGTAAACAGCAAAGTAGGAATTAACCACCGCGGCTATCGGCAGGCTTTCTTTGCTTATTTTATTTGTACTTATGAGCAAAACCACCAAAGAGTAACAATAATGCAATCAACCCCAAACTATTGTGCTACTCTATTATATGAATGTTTATGTTTGTGCATGAATACAAGTTATAAAAGCAAAGTTTTAAAGTTTTTAAAGGGGCATTTTAGTAATTCAACATTGTACTTTCATTAGTGCTTGCTGGGTACTCCAAAGAGACAGAATTTTTTTAAAGTAAAGTTTAAACGATTAGTTGTTTAATCAATTAGTAAATCCACACAGAAACAATCTGCGAGTTTTTCAATAATCGAGTCATTATTAAAGTCATTTTTCAAGCAAAAATTCCAAGCCCTGCCTTGTTTCAGCCTCTAAATTGTATGGATTTGTGTCTTTTCTTCCTCTTATGTGAGGATAAACTGAATTTCTCCACGTTTTGGAGTGTTGGTCGGATAAAGCGTACAATTTGAACAACAGCAATGGTCAAAATCAAAGCAGCAGAGGAAGAGATATCCTGACTTTTAGTCCCTTGCATACAGGTCTAGCCCAAAATACACTCCTACAATTCCCATAATGCAACTCAATAGCATTTCATTCACACCTCCCTGCCTGGTGAACGCCAACATCTATCAAACTCCACATCTGGAGTTCGTAACACACGCCTTCTGTCTCAAGCCCATGATAACCCTGATGACATCGCTATGACGTCATCGGGGTGACTTTCTCAGACTTGAGCAGACTAACTTCAGAACCACACAGGACATTATACAGCTATTTCCACAGCTTAAATAGTAAACTAATCTTCATGTGTAACATTAGAGGAGTGCCCCATAGGAAGATCAACTTAAGATGACAACCGTATTTCTACCGTAAACAGAGTCCCAACACTGCAAGAACAGGTTACATTATGCTTTCAGGAGGGTACAAAAGAAAAGTGAAGAGAAAAACTTGAAAACACGGCTGTAGACAACAAATTTGTGTGGCTTGTGAGGATCAATGATGATATTCTGTGGAGAATCCTCCACTCAGAGATAGCATGAGGCATCCCACAGCTTCTTGCTATTGCGTTCACTGCTGGTATTATCATTGAATCCATTGTGGCAGCCATGCTAAAGACATAACCTCATCCCTCCACCCACTCCCAAACCAATCGACAATACAATCTCCATTGTTTCATCCCGTTGACATGACGATCTCATTCCCCCGCCACTGAAACACTATCCTGCAGTTAACTGAGGATGAAATGAAGCAAACGGGGGGGAAAAGCGATCTCCCAGAGGGGTGTTTCAGTTTGAAAATATAAACTCTGGTTTTAAGACAACCGCTGTAGTGAAGTTATCAGGATGCTGTTTAAAAGCTGCACATTTCAGCTCCTTGTAGACTCATTTGGGGGAGCCAAGACTTGAAAGACTCGCCAAAACCGTAACCGAGTGTAAGAGCGAGTTTGAGTGGGTTGTCTGCGTTGTAAACGATGTCCTAAGGCGGTCAGTGAAAATCCATATGGACATTCCTCAGGACTTTTTTTTCTACGCGGAGCCTTTGATGCTGCTGTGTCAGTCATGGACCCCTACACTTCGGTTTTAGTCGACCCTGCCTCACCCCGTGGGACCTTAGGATTCACAAGAGGGGACAACCAAATGCTGAAATCAGTTCTGGGGATTTACTCCTCAACAGCATGGCATCAGTGAGAGGAAATACAGGAGCTATAGCCAAATTCTATACTTAGTAAATCTAGGCAGGCTTTAAATATGTTTAAACCGAAGTATACTCAAAGGTGTCAACATGTGTAATAAATCCACTTTTTTCAAATCCATGATTTCTGCACAAAAAATAGATAAACTGTGAGTGTTGGTGAGAGAGCTCCACAAACAGCTAGAAAAATAACAAAATCAATATCATATCTTTGGACAAACTTTTAGATTTTTCAATGTGAAGTTGAATTGGCAGCAGCATTCCAAAGTCACAGGCTGGATTAGAAACCGCATATTATACTAATAGTATATACTTGACCAAAATGTAGCATGTAGTATGCAAAATGCAAACAAAAGCAAAATCTACAGTATGCCAAAAATACCCAGATGCCATACTGATTTGAAAAAAATGCATCCGATACTGTATCCCACAATGCAAAGCGCTGGAATGGCACAATCTATGATCACAACAACAGCTGCCAAAAACTGTTTTTTTTTTTTTTTACATTTTTCATATAAAATTATTTAAATACAAATTCATATAATATTAATTACTAATATAAAGTCACTTCTGAGAATTTTTAAGGTAAGAAATCAACTGTGTAGATTTCAAATATTGTCAGTTTTACGAAAATTTTAATGTTTCCGGAGTTGAGAAGTTACACAAAGTGTCGTGACAGCAAGCCAGTGTTTTCCGGGGTGGCTACCTAGCCGGCCAGGCAGTCTTGCTCACAGAACCCGCTAATGGTGAAGTATGTTGTTTTTTGACTACTTGTGATTTCGTAAAATAATTTTGAAAACAACTGCATAATGACACTGACGCCATTTGAATCACTCTCACAAAACAAGGGAATAATTCTCTGCAGCCTTCCTTGAGGTCCCGCCTTTTCTTCCGTAACCTGATGATGTCACCAAGTAACACATTTGCATAATACCTGCCTAGCGGACAGTGTGGCACGCCCTCAAACAAAGCTAGTTAGTGCTGGAGCTGGAGCGGAGACGGAAGAGTTTGGTTCGGTTGACCAATCACAACAGAGTGAGCCAGCGGACCAATCAGAGCAGACTGGACTTTTTGGAGGGGCGGGGCAGGATCTCAAACGGAGCATTTCAGACAGAGGGTCCTGTGTGTGCTTTGTGTAAACATTTGTAGCTTTAGTTTAAGTAGTTAATCTTTGTAAATATATTAGACTTTAAAATCTTGTTGTATAGACCTCAGCGTCTAACACAAGTTGTATACATTATCTTTGTAAATAAATCGGACTTTAATCTTGAAGCTGTAGGGGTGAACCGCCAGTTTATTTAATTCATTTTCTCCTGTTTTAAGTTTCTTTTGTTATAGGGCTTAGTTAGAACTTGGTTGAGAAGTTATTTTGTTTGTTATATTTGGTGTTTGGTTCACCCTGAGCCCGCGCTTCCTTTGTTTTGTATTTGTAAATGGATATTTGATTATTGTGTAGCAGCAATAAACATTAATTGTTGCAATTCATTCGCAGTTTCACCTTGTATTTATGTTCCGCACCCCTAGACTGGAGCGTAACACAACATTAAAGCATGTAAACATGTTCTAGAAGAAACCTAAAAATACAAGTATGCACCTGAAAATGAGCACAACAGGTCCTCTTTAACAGACATTTTGGAGGCGAAATTAAGTGAATCTTAGCGATTACATAATTTTAAACTCTTTTTATGAAGTTATATCATAATAATACTTATAAAAGATAAATTATTTAAAGGGTTTCTTCTTGATCCAACAGTGGGGGAGGAGTTTAAATTCTCTTTAAAAACTCTGCTATCTAATCAGGAGCTGATGTACACCTGGGATGCCAGGTGAATGTAATCAACTGGTTGGAAGGAGAGAAAAGCCAGGAGGCCTGCAGAGCCAAGACTGAGAAGCACTCTGTAGGGACTCTGCACTTAAGCTGAGTGAAGAACTGTTGCACTGCTTTTCACATAAAATAAATCTCTATCAGTTAAACCTGTTGCTTAAATTAGGGAGAAACCAACTTATCTAATGCATTTAGATAAGAGCCTCACCATTTATGAGCCTCAGCAGCTCAAACTTAGCAGTTTCCTGGCCAGCAGAAGGCACATCCAGCATCTCTGGCTCTGTTGTACTTACAGTGTGATTTACAACCATACTGGCTGTATAGGTAAACAAAGGCTGAATCAGGGTTATCCATCTTGTTGCACCTCGCCACCGCAATTCATCATGGTAGTTTACATGTCAGCCATTTTATTGCTTTCCTCTGTCGATGCTGGATTATAGTGTTGACCAGAGCCATAACAGGCAAATACTCAAAGAGACGGTGCCATAAATCCAAATCTCCATGGAGAAAAAAGTAAACACAATGTCATCCGTATTACTGGCTACTGGCTGAAGACATTAAAAGGCTGGAAAGTAAATGAAGAAGTCCAATATTCCAATCCTTTAAATCCTGGCTGTCAGTCGAGTATGCTCCTTTAAATTTAAGGCCAACTATCATCTTTATTGGTCATTTTTATTATCTGCTTAAGTGTATTAAAGATGCAGTAGGCTGGATTAATATGTAAAAAGCTTCTGCTCTAATCACATGTGCAACAGAGATGAGCGCCCACTCAGTGATGTTCAGTTAAAATTCTGATGTAAGTTGTAGTAAGTTCTGGAAATCTTCTTGATGAACATAACTTGACACATCAGAAACAAGTGATGAAATAGCAAACTGGCTGCAAAACAGCAGCAAAAAAGCACAGAGAGAGAAACCGACTAACCAAATAATGCCTGCAACAAATGTGTTTTCCCATTTCTGTGCTGCTAGAGCTCTGGCCACAAATAGCCAGCCTGTCATATCTATATGGCGTAAGTGGGTTAGCATCACTTAGCATACCCCGAGGAGTTCCCCTTTATAATCATGAACAATTAAATACGCACTGTTTCAATCTCACTCTGCAGATTCTTCACATTAGTCATGCGGCTGTGTGCAGTGTCGTTGTGGTATTTCTCAGTGACTTTTTCGCTTCAATAATTTAATATCACGGAGTAAAATATGGCACTTTGGAAGCCTTTTGTATCCATTAAGTAAAGCTTAGTGTAACATGAGCCCAAAGCGTGTAATAGCTGTTGATTGTGTTTCACCAACTGGGGGAAAGTGTTTAACTTTAGGGTGGATTTTTTTGATCACAACATGGACTCGACATGTTTTAGAATCATATGGAAACTAACAAGGAAGGAAGGAAGCGTTGATCTCAGTGTTTCATTCCAATAATATGATATAATCTTTCTTGGGGCTCATGTCCATGCACACTCTAGTAAGTAATTACACACTGGATGAATCCACACCTCATGATTTACATCCAGTGCCAATGTAGAGAGTAGTGTGCCCTGTATATGTAGTGAGGTGGAAAGTATGGGTGTGGATGGGTGTCATGCAGGGTTTATGTTTGTCCAGCCCGTTTTCATTCCCAGGGCGTAAAATAGCGTTGCTTTGTCACGCCACCCTCGGAGTGTGATGCTGACACACAAGGCACCCTTTAGCGCACCAGGCTTTCAAGTAACTACAATGTAAACCCATCCGCGTCAATATTAAACACTCAGAGAACGGGCTGTGGTGACGTAGTTCAAAGAGCCAATGCGTTCTCATTCCAACTCGTCACTTGTTTTCGGCATCAAAACCACTATAGTTCCCCTTGGCGTCACTTTAAGCAACAAAACCACTTCAGTTAGGGTTAGTAAAGAAATACATTTTGGCGTAAAACTACCACGTTTGTGCAGTGAAAATGACACAACACGGGATACAAAATAACAGTTGATTATAATGTGACACACGGGACACAAACAGCGGTTTCGTGGATGAAAGCCTTGTGTTTGTAGGACCCAATGGGATTTTCCCATTGGATTCTGGATTATTGCAGAAAATAAACTCTGTGGCAAACAAACATTTATGATACTTACACATTTTGTTCAGCCACTTTTATGATTTTTGAAGTGTGAATGCAATCGCCAGAAGTAAAAAGCTAACATTAGGCTATATACGAACCACACCACGGTCGCATGACTTCACATCGCCACCACTAAGCTAACTAGTGTTTTAGTAGTCTTGTTAGCAATCGCCTTTTTTGAGACATGTAAAAGCTTAAAAATTGGGGTATTTTGTCTCATAACAAAACGTAAAAATCCTTATTTCAGGCATCCAACCAAAAACCCATTCAAAAAACCCATTGATTTACAGATGAGGGAACCAGAAGCACTAAAATGCTTACTCATTTCTGGGTTTTAAGACTCATTCCTGCACCACTCTATCTGCAAAAGGCAAAAGAAACCAAACTTATGCCATTAAAGCATTTAAAGATGAAATGCATCACATAATAATTTTACGCATGGCAGCTTTGAATTTCAGAATTGCCTGTGTTTTCTTATTTTACTGTGTTTTTGGGTGTCAACTAGGGTTGGGCGATTGACCAATATATTGGCTATCGGCAATTGGCTGAGTACATTACGGGTTGGTTTTTTGGGGAGCTATTTTTTGGCAATGTTTGTCATTTTATTTTGCACGCGCAGACTCACACAGCTTTGCGTATATACCAGCAATTGACGGCTTTTGGGCTGACGATGGCAGTTAGGAACCCTAGCGTCAACCTCTATAAAAACGCAACAAAGGGTCAGATCGCACGCATGCATCCAAGAGGAAACTACGAAAATGGCGGACACAGTGCACAAAAAAACGCAACTATAGTGAGGCGAAACGGCAAGCGGACAACGCCCATTCCAAAACTAGAGTGAATCTGGGGTTGGCTTTCATCTGCTGTAAAGCACCGTAACCCTCGTTGAGCCAGGGAGGAGGGGCCAACTTTGAATGTTGTGTTTCCAAACTGCAAAAGACAAATCCTACTCATTGTGCCTTTTAATATATTATTTTTTATTAAATAGGGGATATCTTGCTTTGTTATAAAACTCAAAACTTGATTCCAGTAATTGAATACCAGCAAAGACTATCATGAACATGACACTGCCATGAACATAGCCTACCTGAGAAGCAGCACAGAACAACACTGCTGGATAAACCTAATATTCGATATTACACTTGAGGCCAGATGGAGAGATTAGTATTGATTAACACTTCCCTGAAGACATGAGCTGTAATGGATCACACGCATTATCTGCCATCAAAGATTGTGTCTTAAGAGAGACATTAGAAGTCATTTCATGAGGCTCATGACATCCTGTGTCTGTCCATGAAAATAATGACAAACTGTGGTCTGTTATGTTTTCATATATTGAAGCTGCTGTATCCATTTAGGTCTGTTTCTGTGTCCTGTTAAAATGATAATGATAATTTCTCACTATGCCTTAAATCCATGTCAACACTCCAGCAACAAGCAGGCTGATCTCATCGTAGCTGTTTCTCTTGTTAAAGTCTACAGTGACCATTTGTGGGTTATTTCTCATTAAGTCAAGACAATGATAAATGCTGCAGCGCTGTAATCCTCGTCTCGTATTCGTCCAGAGAGTTCTAAACCGCAGCTCCTCCACCGTGTATTATTTCATCCTCTGCATGACTCCAAACTTTTTTTTCCCCCTTCAACAACCCATGTGATTTCAATATAACTGCATCTTTTTGGATATTATATAACACATAGCAGTTGGTATATTGTGAGGTGGGATCAGATTTACCAAGCAGAGTGCGGAGGATGGAGATTAGCTTTTAGAAACGCCCCCACGTTGAATGACAGCGCATCCGCCCACACCACCTCCACCTCTGGGAAGCCATACAGAGAAGAAAAGACCCCCAACCCCCCGTCATAGTCGGAGCCTTGAGCATCTGGAAAAAGCATCGTTGACATACATACAGTCCTCCGCGTGGCTTCTGGAGGATCTTTATACTACAGAAAAACATCTCGGCGAGATCAGAAGAACATAAATGTCCCTGTGAAATCCCATTCGTCGCTGTTAGCTCAGATACGTTGGAGAGATGACAGATGCTGCCTCCGGCACCTCATGAAAGATTTAGAAAAAAAAGTTTTTAAAGATGTGTCAGACAGGGATTGCACTTGTTGAAAATAAAATCTCCCTCATTCCTCCTCTTTTTAGATGAAGCCTGCAGGTGCCCAAGGGAGCCTTGCCTCGCCGCGGGGAGATAGTGGACTGAAGAGAGCGAAATAAACATGCAGAATCTAAACATTACTCCGTCTAAGTGCATGGTTGCCCATCTGGAAGACAACACTGACCGTGGGCAATTCATGTTCTGAATCTAAATGCACCTCGTACACTCATCTGCAAGCAGATCAAAGTTTCACAGCTCGAGTTCTATCAGACTGAACTACATAGTGAGTTTCATCTGCTGTGTTTTTTGAAGTCCAATAGCTGCTATAAAGATATCTGATTTATTATTGTCAGCGGGCTGAAAAACTGTGCAGTTAGTAGAGCTTTACTGACATTTCAGAGGCTGTTACTTTTGAATTGAAGTAGCCCTGATCCAGGACTCTATACAACGTATCGTGGTCTTAGAAGGATATCTCCTGGAACATGGACATTTCAGTCATAGGTCCACAAAGAACAATATTGAACATACAAACTCACCACGAAATCGTCTTAGTTACCCACTAACTTGGGAAATCCGATGATGATGATTATGATTTATTTCGATGGAGAGGAGTCTCCTCTTAAAGGAATAGTTTGACATTATGGTAACTACACTTATTCGCTTGCTTGCTGAGAGTTGAGATGTAGCTACCGCCAGCAGCCTGTTAGCTTAGTTTAGCATAAAGACTGGAACTACTTCTGCTATGGTAGAAGCACAAATATCCAGGAATAATGACCAAATCAACAAAATCTGCAAGTCAACAAAATCAGGCAGGCAAAACGCTTCTGAAACGTAGATACCAATAAATTATTTTGTCAAATAAAGAGTTTTTATTTATTTCACTGATAGTTATACTATGTATTCAAAAAAAAAGTCATCAATAACCCTTAATAAATTCATAAATTCATTATTTCCATGGTCTTAAAGTCATTGCTTTATTTGATGGCCTTGTTGCCCTGGCATTTGGCCTTTGTGGCCTCACAAAACTGACAACACCGAAGGCCAAGTGGCCTTGTCCCTAAATGATGAAATTCCAGACCTGGTCCAAAGGTAAGGGAATCAGCCTTTTAGCACCTTTAAACCTCACGAATTAACAAGTTATATCTTGTTTGTTTAATCCCTACAAAAAAGAGTGTAAAAACAACACGTTGCAGAGGTAGAGAGGGTTTCGTGCTGGACTATTTCTTTGCCAGGTAGCCAAGTGTTGTTTTATCACTTCGATTTTACACGATTTGTATTGACTTTTATGTAAGGGCGCTTTCACAAGCCGTAATCTGTTTGGCTAATCCGAATCAGAGTGAAATTGATACTTTTGGATCGTTTTCTACTTAGTCTGGTTCGGTTTCACTGTGCACAAATTAAAGTGGACCAAATAAAAAAATTAAATTGCTGAGGGGCGTTTATGAAGGAGAGCACATTTATCTTTTTTGTCTCGAGAGCTGCCACCTCTAGCAGCAAATCCCAGACTTTGATATATTGCTGTCAGCAAGTTTTTCATTTTGACTCGACACTGATCTACCGTGTGTACGAATCCCTTCTCCTCCAGTTTATCCCAGATGACTTTATAAACGTCACTGTTTTTGTGGACTTTATTTAGCATATTCTGTATGTTCTCTTCGGCCCAGATGTCAAGCAAACATCGGACTTCTGCAGAAGTCCAGGTCAGTCCTCTCCCAGTCATGTTAACCCATCGTTTACCTGTGTCCATCTCAATAAATGAAGCCTGGTTCGATTCCTGCAATTGGGTCGGATTATTTTCTCACTGCAATCGAACTAGACTAGGGTTTGCTTAGAAACTTGGTTGTTTTGGTTCGCACCAGAGTGCGATTACTGCGTTCAACTGCCCAAACGAACCGCAAAGAGTTCAATTAAAACAGACTGAATGTTGTCTTGTGAAAGCGCCCTTTCTCTTTAGGAATAAATCATGTTTTCTGTTTGCTCTACAGCCACCTGATGTTATTTCCCAGTTTATAGATACAGATAATTTCTCACCATCCAGTGAGTTTGTATGTTCAACGGATCTTTAACTTCTGAGTTCTGAGAGGTATCCATGTAGGATCGTGACATGTATATGGTCGTGGAGCAGGGCTATGAGTGAAGCAGCGGGAAACAAATATTTAGCCGATATTGCGAGGACTCTTCAAGCCGCCATGTTTTCTTCTTGTCGGGGTGGAAAAGCCTTCAAAATATCATTAAGACAATAAAAATACCAGTAACAATAAACCTGCAATGCTATATTGACACATATTTCAGTGGAATCCAATTTGTTGTTACATTTAAAGGAGTTCAGTTTTAGGTCATCCCATAGACAAATATTGTAGAAGTGCTACATTATTCGATGATAGATTGGTGTGTTTTCTTTTATATGAATCTAACAGCATCATATCTGTCAACAACACAGATCCCATTTTTAATAAAGGTCCTTTATCAGCCTTGCAAACCAATACATCAGTCTAACCCTATTCTTAATGATTTAGTCACAGTGAGATGTAGGTCTGTAGTTCCAGGTGGCTCAGTTTTGAAGCTGGGGGGAAAAAAAGCTGTCAGAAAGTAGGGCAGCGAGGGGAGGAGGGCTCGTTCGTAGACCTGCACTTCTTCTTTGATCCTGACCACGGTGGCTTATAGCTTCACGTGCTTCACTCTGGCTGGCCCAGACTCAGCAGTGGCCTATAAATACCTGGCACGTCTGCAGCGCGGCCAGGTAACCTCAATACCAAACAACACCCTAATGTGCAAAGCCTTCACACTAAGGTCCCTGCATCACGGTTAACTTTACACTATCCGCTACTAGTGCTGTCAATCAATAACGCAGCAGGACAGCAGGGTTTGTATCGCATCTCAAATGATGATGATGATGATGATGTTAAAATGTACCTTAAAGGGAGATTTGTCAAGTATTTAATACTCTTATCAACATGGGAGTGGGAAAATGTGCTTGCTTTATTCAAATATATGTATATATTTATTATTAGAAATCAATTAACAACACAAAACAATGACAAATAAGGTCCAGAAACCCTCACAGGTACTTCATTTAGCATAAAAATATGCTCAAATCATAACATGGCAAACTCAAGTCTAACAGGCAACAACAGCTTTCAGTGTGTCAGTGTGCTGACTTCACTATGACTTGCCCGAAACCGCATGTGATTATCATAAAGGGGGCATGTCTGTAAAGGTGAGACTTGTGGGCACCCATAGAACCCATTTTCATTTTCATATCGCTGTCTCTGAGCAACACAGAGAGACTGATGCACGCTTTTATAACCAGCAGGCTTGACTATTTCAACGCTTTCGTTTCTGGTCGACCAAAGAATACAATAAATCAGCTACTATTAATTCAAAATTCGGAGTGCTGACTAAAACCGAGAGGAGAGCACACATAGGCCTTTTTTAAAGTCTTTACACTGGTAAACTGTTAGTTTTCGTATTGATTTTAAAATACTTTTATTAGTTTATAAGGCACTACATACATGACCTTGCACCAGACGACCTCGCAGAAATGCTTTTGTTTTATGAACCTGGAAGTCCCCTCAGATCCTCCGGTTCTTCTCTTTTAGTTGTCCCACAAAGCAGAACAAAAACATTTGGTGATGCTGCTTTCAGCCGCTGGAACAACCTTCCAGAGGAACTGAGAAGGTATTTTCAAATGTAAACTAAAAACCCCATCTATTTAGTCTGGCTTTTATGTCGTGTTTTATAATTTGATGGTTTTATTGTTTATACTTATTTTATTTATCATCATCATTTTAGTGTTTATTTTACTCTATTTCATTCAATCAACATTTTAATGCTGATCATTAGTATCTCTTTTATTCTATTTTATTTTATCAATATTTCATTATTTTAATACAATCGGCTTATTTTGTGTACTTTCATAATCTTATTTATTTAATTTTCCTTGTTATTTTTATTCCTTTTATTATCTTAAATACCCATCTCTTATTGCTTTCTTATTCAATGAACTTTTATCTTGGTTGTTTTGGTGTGCATCAGTCTCTAAATCCATTTTTAACAAAAAACATTTTTTCAATCATCTGTACGGCACTTTGAATTGTATTTGACTTGTTTGAAAGGTGCTATAGGTGCTACAAGTTTGGATCGTTATTTAGCCTCCTTCTCGACAAGTATGACGTGTTTGGTACTGATGGATTCATTAGCTTTTCTAGTTTCATATGATGCCAGTATCTTCACTCTAGATTTAAAACTGGGCTTGCTAAAGCCACCCAAAAATAGAATAGCGGTAGAGGTTAATTAAACATCGCAAGTTGCTTTAATGCGTTAAAGAAATTAGTGGTGTTAAAATTAATTTGGGTTATCGCGTCAACTTTGACAGCCCTAAAAAAACACATAATCCATTATGAAGCTACTTTGTGCTGTATTTCTGTTTATTTGTCTCTATTATCTTCAGTTGAAAAGACTCATTTACATTTTTAAAACGAGGAACATTTTCCTTTTGAGTCTTTTCGCTGCAGGACTACCTGCAGTGTTTATGTGTTATAAACTCTATGGGAGGCTTCTTTTGAACTGTTATGTGGCGAGGATGTTGAGCACACACTGTTTCTCTCTCTCACAAAAGTGGCAAGCATTAATGTCCTCATCCAGTTTTCCACTATGAGCACCCTTTAGCCACTCTGTTTCTTTCTATGTCACATTCACACACACACGTCCACTTCCAGGGGCCGGGGCCCGGTCACAGGAAGAGCGGGCACTTGATAGAGCCTCTGACAGGACAACACGGAGACAAGCTCAGGAAATTAGGGGAAGTCCAATTGTCTTGGTCGCACACAGTTGCACACACACAGTAAAAAAATATATAGTTCTTGACAGGCGTTTTGTCCCTGTGAGGCCTTGGTGAGAAATACAACACACCAGGGGAGGTAGTTTTGATTTTGACAGCAAAAGAAGGAATGCAACACCTACACACATACACACAGATACTGCTTACACTTGTGTAAATGCACCATGACACCTGAAGCTGAATTTTAATACATCCACACACTCATACAGAGAGAAACAACTCCAGAGGGGCTCTGTGGTGACTGTTTCCTCTTCCTGTTTCCTGCTGCTTACTGAGACTTGAGATGAGTCAGTCCTCAGGGGAGTCACTGCTAGCTCACACACACACACACACACGCAAACACTAGCACATAGCCACTCACAGACACACTCATATGCAAACATCTTATTCCCGCATTTAAAAGGTCCATGTGGCATTGTAAATGTCAGAGAATCCCCGTCAGAGGAAACAATATACCTTTTTGTACGACGTGTAAACACAAAGGGAAATGACATGTGGCCTCGGCCTCCCTCCAGACGTACTGGTGGCAATATTTCTCCAATTTCAGTTAATTTCCCAGAAGCCCTGTTACAGTAGGGAGAGGTTGTTACTGAACGCTTCAATTCTTGTCTCATGCGGGTACACACTACACAGGAATTTTTTTATGGTTCTAAAGATGATCTTTCCAGATATTCCCATGGTGTGACATATGTTAAGAGTGTTTTTTACATCCCCCGATCGACTCCGAAGTCCATCCTGGCCGCACCGATTTCAAACCGTAAATATTATACATGTTCAATATTTACAATCGGATATCCCGTTGTGTGTGTGGGGAACCCCGAGGACAGCCGATGACGCAGTCACGTGGCAACAACGCGAGTGTTTATTTAACATGTCTTCATGACTCCATCCATATTTTTCTTCTTTTTCCTTTGTGAATTTTCAGTACAAATTGGTGCAAACATCGCTAAGTCTTCCTGCCCGTCGTCCGCCGTCGTCCGTTTGATCGGGAGGGATTTTGCAAGATTTGCGGTGTTGAGAAAATCTCACTCTGTTTTGGCCAGATCAATGCTTATTATTATTATTATTATTATTATTATTATTATTATTGTTAAATGTATCATTACATGTCATTATGTGTGGGGTCTCTCACATTTTCAACATCTGTTAAGATTTGAAAAATCTTTTAGTGTGGGCCAAAAGAAAGGGTTGCGCTGGATTTATAACACAAGACAAAACGAGAGCGTCATTGCGAAACGGAATGTGGCACAATAATTGTTTTGTGTCGATTATCCTGTTTTCATAATTGTTGGAAGCTGAAATTGTAATGGAAATTCGACTAATTGCACAGCCCTACCTTATACTGTTGTACGTTAAAATGGACGAATGATTCATTTTTATATCAAAGTTGTGATTTCAAAAAGCTTTAGCAAGTAAAAGTTTATGCCACTGACCGTTGATTTCATCACTGGTTTTGTCGGCAGATTTGACTGCATAAAATCTTAAGCTCTATTGTTGCTGGACATCACCTTTGCCCACCGTTGTGCTACAGTAAAGTCAAGAATTTAACCTATAACAATGTAAAATACAATGCAACAAACGCCTTTAAAACAACATAGTTGTCTGCATACGTCACAATGATGGAAAGGAGTTATATTCATAACCAAACCCACATGCCAAGCATACGTTTCTGCCTTTGTCAGAGTATCTGTGTGTGTACACAGAGCAGAACCTTTGCTTTCCAGATGAAATACCCCTACTAGAAACCTATATGTGGTGGTTTCCACAGCGAAGACATCCAGCGTGCTCACACAGGGATCAAACAGATGTCCGCAATCATCAAAGAAGTTTCCCTCCAACACCCTGAGACAATCAAAGAGACAATCCATCTCAGCTGCAGCTGGAAAGCAGGGCGGCACAGAGCTCTCGGGCCGAGCAATCTTCAGCCGGCGAGGGGTTGGGCGTGTGTGTGTGTGTGTTTTTGTACACGTGTGCGTGCATTCATGCTCGAGGAAAGCCAGTTGAAGTGAAAAGTGGGATTCCAGTGAAAGCTGATGTCATGCAGTCAGTCACTGGGAGTCCATGGATTATACATAGAGCTTTCAGCACAACGGCTTTAGAGCAGGTTCCGTCAAATTGCTTTGGACTCGACAATAACTCCAAATGCATTGGTTGGAAGTAAGTGAAGCATGGGAGCTTTTTTCAGACGCAGCATGAACATTGGAAGTCGAGGTGAATGCACTGTGATTTTTAGAGCAAACATTTCTACAGTCACCACACACTGGAGATTTCTCTACAGTGCCAACTGAACTCAGGTTATATTTTAGTTTGTGTTGAATCACGGTAAGAAGTATGCAGGTTTGATTCTGAGCTTTGAAACCTTTTTTACCTCAGTTTCTTCTCACAGTCAAAAAATGCAAGTCAAGGTGGATTACAGACTCTAACCCTACAAAACCATGGCTCTTCTCATACACCTTTCGTAGCTATACCTACAAAAAGTAATGCACTGTAATTCGTTAATATCCCATGAAATTGTTTCGTATTTAATCCACATAATTGTGAACCAGGAAGTATAAAGAGTGACAAATGCCGCATAGGAGGCAGTCGAGGTGGCTGGATGGGTCAAAAAACACCAGACTTTCACCCAGGAGGCCGGTGTTCGTACCCCGTGTGAAACCAGAAGCCAACGTTGATTTATTCGTCACATAACTTTCGTACTTAAGTTACAGCACTTCCGGAGTTATTTTAACCCAAACCACGATCTTTTCCTAAACCTAACCAAGTCGTTTTTGTCACGTAACTTCCGCCCTTAAGTTACACCATTTCCGGTGTTATTTTAACCCAAACTGTGATATTTTCCTAACCTTCACTAAGTAGTTTTATTGCCTCAGCCGAACCATGTTGATCTATTCCTAAACCTAACTAAGTAGTTTTACTTTGCAAAGACTGGAGCGGAAATTGGCACGTGCGTCACGTGTTGTTGGACATTCGTAGGATTGTCGTTGAAAGTCGTGCCAACTATCACGAGAAAAAATAGGGAAATTCGTGCCTATGTTGGCCCATATTTGTATATTACATAAGTGTTTTACTTATCATGTTAAATCTGCAATAAAAACATCACATCCAGTGTCAAATTCAGTGGATAAATACATAAAGTAGTTTTGTTGCCTAAATTTAACCAAGCATTTCAAAAGTAGTTATTTAACCCTCCTTTTCCTAAATGGAAATTGACACATGTTGCTGGACATTCGTAGGAAAACGCATGAAAAATGAGGAGTAACTTTTCGTAGGATATCATATGAACAGTTGTATGAGGATACGTTGCAAACCCCCACATACATAAAGCGACTTCCTCGGTCAAGCTAAACATGTTTGCAGACGACACCTTTGTATTGCTGATCAGAAACTACTACCCTAGCTACCAGAAATACTCCAGACTGCCAGCTACACGGAGGCAGAAGAGGTGTAATTGATAACATTAACGATGACTCCGTCCAATTTAGGTGTGCCAGTGAGCCAGCACCCACAACATAATTGGAATGCAGCTATTATAATGTTACTGCTTATACCTGCATTTGACTACATACGGGTCACAGAAAGGTCTGTCGTACAGCTGTGTGCCAATAAAAACAAACAAATTGTTTTTGCGTCTGTTCAGCCAAGCAAACAAACCTGCTGTGCACAGCTGGAGAAGTTTCCACTGATATGGGTTTTTGAAGGCCACATTTGTGTGCACAAAACACCACAGACTTACCCAATTTCAGTGTTTCCTGTGTATTTGTAACTTTTGTTGTGTTCTCTCAGGGTAGAAAAGCAATTGAGACAGCATTTAGACCGCGATGGGAAAGTAAGGCTCTGCACTACAAGCCAGACTAATGAATCTGCAGCAGGTGGGTTCACAGCTCCTTAAGGCTGACGGTTTAATTGCAGGTTTAACCGACTGACACCTACGAAGCTATGAACTAAAAACCTCCTACACCACACTAGAAAGACTTCTCCGGTAATCCACTTGAGGATAGCACTGGTCTGGGAGGAACCTCCACAGGCCAATATGTGATTTTTAATATCATCCCAATATCATCCCAATATATTGATCATCCACTACACTGGTTTAGTCCTAATGGCAGCTATCAAAATCCTGTCTCTAAAGAAATTGCGGACCAGCGTTCCTTCAGCTTAGCCATGCAGTACAAAGATACACCCCAAGTATCCATTAGCACGTAGCAGACATATGATATCTGACCACACAGATCTGCTCAGCTGAAGGACAAAAGAACAGAGACAGAGAGGGAGATGATGAGGGGGGGTTGTTCAGGAGATGCATCAGCCTTTAGTGGGTTTCCGTGGTTAAATTTATCACAGTCAACTGAGGAGGAAGACACTAATCAATAAACCCTCTCTGTCTGTCTCCCTCTTCCTTTCCATCTTCACTTCCCCCTCCCCCAGGGTTGTCATTTCCCACCCCCCACCAAAATAATCAGCATCTTCATCCACCTAAAAATGCTAGACAGCCGGTGGTACAAGATGGTAATCTAGGAAAGCCCACTGGGGCTGAGCTGACACTGTCTTTGTATGCAGAGGTCAATAGAGAGTAATGTGTGAGGCTTTTAAACATCCTCGGGAGTGCTTCGTTGAACTTCTCTAAATACTATGCAATTGTGTTGTCAGCACTCCCGTTATTGACGGGACTAAAAATGCAAATTGTCAACTACAGCAAAAAACCTCACAAAAATATTTAAACATTGATTTTGTCCACCAACGAAGAGGAGTTTGACTTATGTGTGGACTGAGTGTTCAGGGTTTACTGCAACAAACCTAATTCAAAACAAGTGTGGACTGGGAGGAACATTTAATCCCTCATCTGTGTCTAATTACTGAAACTACCACACCGTATCTACAGTAAAACGCAGGGTGATTTCACTGCAGATGGACGAATAGGACGCAGCTGCAAAAACAAGTGCATGCCGCATCAATCTCTTATTGCCAGATTATTTACATATTATACGGCTAAACGCATGCAGGTGTGGCATCTCCTGGCCCACTTGAAGGAAGTTGCGGTGCAGCAAAATTTGCATAGTCTTCACGGAATAGAACACAGCAGATGATCTGAGGTTACCTTTACCATGTAGGAATCAGCCCACAGTGTTCATCAATCATCCAGATGTGCTTTGTTTCTCCATGGCCTGTCTTTAAGATTTGAAGTAGGGTTTTTAATCAATGTTTTCATGTAAATTTCAGTATTCTTTTTTCAGTATATAAAATGGCCATTACAGTTTTTCATCGCCAATATTTGAAGTTTGGAGCATTATTTAGCCTCCGTTGCGACAAGTATGACATGGTTGGTACCAATGGATTCTTTCAGTTTCATATAATGTCAGTATCTTCACTCTAGCTATCAAACTGAGCCCACAACAACCTATAAAACGCAAGTTGCGTTAATGTGGTAAAGAAATTAGCGGCGTTGAAAACGAATGTGCGTTGACGCGCTATTATTGCGTTAACATTGACAACCCTAATAAAAAATAATTCCAATAGTGATATATAATGCATGTAGTCATTTGAAATCAGTATTAGTAATATAAATTTGTATTAATAAATAATTTTAGGAAATGAGCATGCATCGATTTTGAGATCCAAAAAGACACATGTTGTAACGGCCTCTATTCCTGGCATACTTGATGAATGAAATTCCAATGAGTCACTTTAAGAAGTAGTTCTGTGGTCAGCGAGCACGTCTTACAGTCAGCTGAGTGAATGACAGATGTGCTACTGCTCCTGCTGGTCTCAGTGTTGTTCCTAAATTAAAGTATGCTGCATTATTTAATAGGTCAGTCCACGATGCTCACTGTTTCCAAGTACTAAGCGACTGTCCATCATGTGACTGAGCATGGAAAGCTCCCGTCAGCACTTCGATTCTATTTTTGAAAGGAGCTGATACGAGATGACTGGAATTCACAATAAAATAGAAGTGAGACAGTTAGTCATTCACTCAGGGAAGATGATGGCAGCATGTATTTTCAATTGTGTCACAACCAAGGATACATGACGTTTTTTATACATCAGAGGGTACTAGGGTTATGTCAGCGGAGCTATGCTCTATTTACTGTATGTACATTGTGTCTCATATAGTAAAACTAGTAATGGTTATGGTGAAATCCACAGTTTTATGTTTATCTCCTTCATTATTTGTCACCAAATGCCTCTAAATATAAAAATAGACTTGAAACAGCAAGAGGATATTGTTCATACCACTAATACCACTTCATACCACCATATCTCTCTCTCTCTCTCTCTCTCTCTATATATATATATATCTATATATATATATATCTGCCAGGTGTGTATCAGTGTGTGTGAATGCCCTGTGCAACCAAGTTTCTGTTCTCCCTACAGAGCCCACAACCCTCCATGTGTCTACAAGACAGATGTGCGAACCAGATGTTCCTGCACTGAGAGAAAAGGGCTACAGACAGACCTGCTGTATGTCAGTTACTAGTACTATTGCTGCAGTGTTGTGCGGCCACAGTTTGAGTCTACAGACACCAACAAGTCAAAAGCAGTTTGTCAGATGAATCAGTGTTATCGCAAATTCAAACGCACAATCTCCTTTTGAGTCTGGTCATGTTTTCTGAGGCCTGGATCTCATCAGGGACTCGTCCTTTTACTGCTGGATGCCTTCCCAGCTTTTAAGGTGGAGGAGTCAAGAAGAATTTTTCAGGCTGTATGGTTAAAGGGTTGTCTCATGTGAGTTCGGTTCAAAACATGTCCGGTATAACGGCAGGAAAATACCTTCAGATTACGACTGCTGAAGCCCAGAGAGAGAGATATCCATGTGCTTCCAAAAAAAAACAAACTTTAAAATAAACAGGCCCGGTTGATGTTTTATTCAGTAGCAGTCCGGCAGCTATTTTTAAAACAACACAAAAAAAATAAAAAAGCTAGAACTGCAGGTGAGTGGCAGCTTCTCCCATTCCCTCCTCTCCTCACTCCATTAGCCTCTGCAGAGCCAGCCAGGCGAGGATTACGGGGCCTGCTTGCTGTCTGATTTCAGAGATGTTAAATTCTCTCTGGGCAATGTGGGATCCACTCAAGAGAGCCATCAAAGTGTTGCGCTCGAACAAACTGGAATCACTGAGGGAAATGAGGAAGAAATCGGACATCGCGAAAAAAAGTGAAAATGAGTCTGTGCTTGATAAAGAGTTTATCGTCTCATCTGAGACCGGTCGGGGAGAAAGCGGGAAATTGGACACTGAGGCATTTACTGTCAAGTTATGATAAGAGCTATCTGAGGACACAAACGTCACTAAAAAACATGTGACAAATGTCACTAACGTAACTTGCATAGAAAAACACCAGTCTTGAACACTGGTCTCCTGTAGTTGAAAGTCCTGGGCTGGTCTGTTAAATAGGAAGCTACAGCCAGCAGCCTGGTAGCTTAGCTTCGCATACCTGAAACAGCTGGCTCTGCCGAAACAAAATCTGCCTACCAGCATCTCTAAAGTTCACCAATGAATCACATTTGTTTAAAAAACTAGCCGAAATATAGTCTTGCAGAAAACTCCCATGTAAAATGGCTAATAGCTGTTTTTACAATTAGCTAAGCTAACCGGCTGTAGCTTCATAGTGTACAGCGGACTGCCTCTGGTTCTGAAAAGTGAAGCCAATGCGGAAGTGCCTTAAATCTGCATTCTTTCTAACAGCCAGCAGGGGGCGACTCTTCTGGTTGCAAAAAGAAGTCTGATTGTATAGAAGTCTGTGAGAAAATGAGCCTACTTCTCACTTGATTTATTACCTCAGTAAACATTGTAAACATGAGTTTATGGTCTCAATCGCTAGTTTCAAGTCTTCTTCAATACACCATGATGTTCATTTAGTAAATTATGGTCCCATTTATAGTCAAATAGACCATAAAGCAGGGGATGCTTTAGGGCGTGGCTACCTTGTGATTGACAAGTCGCTACCACGGCGTTATCCGGTCTGGGAGTTATCCGTGTTTTCATCTTAGAACTATATCCCTTTCACAGTGTATTTTCAGTTCATGAAAGTTAATTGTAACATTTCGGTCACCTAAAATGTCTTATTCAGCGTTTGGTTGTACTTAGCTTCACCCTGTCACTTCTGATTGCAAACAAACCAAGATGGCGACGGCCAAAATGCCGAACTCGAGGCTTCAAAACGGCAGTCCAAAAAAAATGTGTGATGTCACGGTGATTACATCGGTAGTCATCTAACTCTCAGCAAAAAAACACATTTGTTAATTGGAATTAATGAATGGGAAGTTCCTCAGACTGATCAGATATGCTGTTTTTGTGACTGTGTTTTTATATATATGGGTTTTTCCAGTAGCTTCAGCCTATAAAACCCCTTGTTTCATAGACAGTTTGTTTCTTTAAAATGCTTACAGCGGCTGAAATTTGAATAGAAAAGCACATGAATGCAAAATCATAAGGATGAGCAAATCTACAAAGCCCCTAACAGTGGCATTTTGGGGTTTTTCAGGAGTAAGGATAAAGATTTGTATTTCCTACAGTAATTCACTGAGCCACTGTTGGTTCTTCTGTAGATTTTCTCTGAAAATATTTCCCTTTAAGGGTGAAGAAAGGAACTTGCCAGCGGTCCAAATGTGTTTTAATTATAGATGACTTAATGAATAGATGACTTAATTCTCTCAGCTGCTTAATTCAGCTCGGCACGCCAGCATAGATGAGCATTCGAGTAGGGATAAAAAGGTGCTGTTGACCATATCTAAAGCCTTTCTCATTTTCCATTCTCTATTCTTAGAGATATTTTTTTCACAAGATCTGCAGTGCGTAGTACTGTAAATGGCTTTTTTTCATACACATTACATCATGAAGAGTTCATCTGAGGGACTGCATTAACATATCATTTGTAAGTCAAAGCCTTCATTAAGTGAATGTTTTTCGGTGGATATTAGCTGAGTTTTTTACATTTTCAATTATGAGAACATAAACGGCAAAATTATCAACCTCTACTGTACACACGGATGATTTTGCCAATTATGTTCTAATCAATGCACATATAAGTTGAAAAAATGAGCATATGGTTTATCTTGAGAGGACAAGGTGGCCAGTTGACACTTATTCAACAAAGCTTTGCCATTCTTAAAGCTATAGTGTGTAGTATTTGGTGGCATCTAGTGTTATGGTTGCAGATTGCAACCAACTAAGTACCCCTCCGCTCACTCCTCCCTTTCCAAGACCGCGGTAAGTGCAAAACCGTGGTAACGCCGTTCGCCTAGGATCACGTCTTCATTTCACAAGCTGTCACCTTTCGTAAACCGTTCTCTCAGAATGTTGCTCCCTGATGAGTGTGTTTGCCAAGAAAAGGGAAGTTCAATAGACACATGTTTAGAGGTATTTTTCCATTCATCATAAAAGACCTACATTATGAGTCAATTTACCTTAAGTGATGGTTAGTAATTATTTCATAATATATAGGATGTGGTTTTGTGTTGATGGTTTTGTCTTCTCATAATAACCACATAAAAAAAAACACTCTTCCTTTTTATTAGAAATCAGCTATCACAGTCTGTGTTTCACTTCTGATATGATTAGTATGATGAAAATATTAATTTGCATCACTGCGGGGCTGATTAAATACATGCTGTGTATTATTTTCATCTCAGCTGATTATTAATCAGTGATGTTATTATACCCGTTGGTGTCACTGGAGTATTTTTAGCGTCCCATGACGCTCTAAATGCCACTTCTTCACAGATTTTATCACAACTAAGTGGAGGACGATGACAGCTAGTCCGTCAATATGTCCCTGTGTCTTCCTGTGTTTCTCCCACTGACACATAACATGCACACATTTTGAGCTAGGATACACGGCCCTGTTGCCTCATAAACTCCTAACATCATGCTCACCGGGGTCCGGCAGCATGCTCTCTCGCTCTCTCTCTCTGATTTCTAAGTGAACCTCCTGGGGACTTCAAGAGGGCAGCAGCAGGGCTGTCAAAGAGCCGCAGACAGCTTCACAGCACTACGAGCAGAGCCCTATCAAAGTAACGAACCCGAGGCCAGACTTTTAACCCCGTCGTAAAGTCTGCACGCTGAGCCGTATTCGCTCTAATGAGAGGAAGCGATTAAACTGCTGGGTCATGTTGCTGACTTCAGCTTTAGCTTGAAGTGTGAGGAAAGCAGCTCTTTCACTTGAAGTTTGACTAAGTTCCAGAAATTCCTCACAAGGACAAGAGTAGGCATAAAAAAACCCAAAAAAGCACATTTGACTAATTCAGTCTTTGGGGACAGCTGTCGTCACCGAGAGCCAAGCCTCCCCCTCATTCTGTGTCACCAAACAAATCTGCCTTACCTTTCCAAAGTCCCTGACGTCGAAAAGGTCAAAGGCCTCGAACAGCTCGCTCTTCCTCATGCCGAATACCTCGCTGCACGCTGCCAGGAATGTCCTGATGTTCTTCAGACACAGGAACTGTTGGAAAGACAGAAGTCTGCGAGTGAGTCGCCTATAAATGTACACAACATGCACAAATTATATTTTCATTTTCATTTCCAAAGAGCTACTACTGTATTTTTTTTAACGCCACAGACACAGCTACTTCTCTGTTCTGCCCGCTACAGTAGCTTTCACTCTAATCGGGGCGTGCTAGACACACTGAAGGACCACAGCTCTGAAAGATAGATGAATCAGTGCTTATAGGCACCATGAGAACATCTTGTTTCATTAACATGATGTATTTCCTGTTGAAATAGGACAGTGGAGTGGCGCATAATTAGAAAGAGATAATGCAACAGAGAAAGGAAAGAGAGAGGCAGAGATCTTATCTTTTTAAGATCTTATTTACTCCTACTGGTACTGTATGATGTAACCACTATGATCAGCTCTCTCCTTATATTGGCAGTCTCACAGTGCAGTACAAATGTAATTTACTCCCACTGTGTTCTTTCATTATTTCATACCTCTCTGTTTACTGATTGCCACAAATATTCAATTTGTTCACAATTTTCTAATTAAAGAGGACCTATTATGGTTATTTTTCGGAGCGTACTTGTATTTTGGGTTTCTATTAGAACATGTTTACATGCTTTAATGTTCGAAAAACGCTTTAATTTTCTCATACTGGCTGTGCTGCAGCACCTCTTTTCAACCTCTGTCTGAAACGCTCTGTTTCAGCTCCTGCCCCACCCTCCCAAAAAAAAACACTCTGATCTGATTGGTCACTGTTGTGATTGGTCAATCAAACCAAACACTTCGGACTCCGCTCCAGCTCGGCTCTAACTAGCTTTGTTTGAGGTTGTACCAGACTAGCCGTTGTACAAATGTGTTACTTGGTGACATCACCACGTTACAGAAGAAAAGGCTGGACTTGAAGCAAGGCATTTCAGCCAGTGTTTCTGTGGGGGAGAGTAACTCCCTTTGGCGTGGACTTTGGGCTTTGTAACTTTGCAGAACTTTTACATGCAGAAAAAAAGCTATGTAACACACTAAAGCAAAGGGGAAAAGCACAAACGCAAGTGCTCTTTAACATTGAATTCAGCATTGACAAAAGCACAACAGTCCAGTTGAGACAAAAAAGCAGCAACTACTGCAATACTCTTTTTGGTTTCAAGAGCTAAATGATATCGTGCTGCACTTTTAATCAATCAGTCAATATGGGATGTATTTTTCCTTTGATTGTTTCTGCAGGAACTCTTTTCGTTGTTTGTTCAGCCATGTTGGCAATCACTGCTCATTCCTGTTGCTCTGTTCTAATCATGTTGCCATTGTCATTGTGTGCATGTTAGCATGTTGACATTAGCATTAAGCTTAAAGCATCACTGTGTACAGCCTCCAGGAGCCGCTAACATGGCTGGAGACTTAGTCTTGTTTAAACAATTGTCATCAAGATATGCACTGAGTGGGACATATTACAGTTAAAAAAATGTGATGGCAACAATGTTAAAAAAAATACCCGACATATGCTGTACACAAGCTAATTTAGTTTTTATAGTGTTTGCGTTGTCTGGAAAAAGGAAACTTCTGATACATCACAGTATTTTTCCCAGTAAAGACCAAACTGTGAATACTAATACTTTCATAATCAATAAAGGAAATTCTGTTGCGGTGAATTATGTGTCTAAATTCATCATGGTGTTATGACAATCTGAGTCATGGACTAATTTCCATCGAAGTTGTCGCCAACAATGAAGTAACATAGTGCAACAAAAGGTCGTGAACCTCTTCCTCAGCTCATTTTTATACACTGTGAGCTTAATTACAGCTGAGGATGCACCTTGACCCCGAGAAAATTAAATCAAACAATCAATACGCAGCTCCTCTAATAAACAAGGTCATTGACTGACTGTGTTTTCTGCCTCGTCTGCAACCTAAATCTAAATCTCGCTAATGATGTTAATGGAGCCTCATCCAGAAACGATTTATCCAAATTATGCAGCAGTTAGCGCTGAATGCTGCCCGACAACACCAATGAAACTGGGGGCGGGGGACCACAGAATGACGTAAGGTTTTCTGAGGTGGTTCACTCTCTTTATGAAGAGTGGCAGGCAGCAAGTGAAGGGGAAGGTGTCAACATATGGTAGTTAGCCAATGGGCAGTATCTGTAACTTATTAACCTTCCTGTAGTTAACACAGGATGGAACAAAAAAGGGTGCTGGTGAAAGTGATGTTTTGGAGAGGGGTGATTTTTTTTTTTGCCACATCATGGTCCACCAAAGTGCTGGGATCAGGTTTAACAGATGAACTCACCTGTGAATGTGCATTTTACTGCATTAATATGACACTGAAAACTGTCTGATCTCTACATTGTTGAGCGTTGTTGTACATTTTCAATGTTTGAGGGATTAGAAGCTGCTATGTTTTACCATAACATGCAAATATTTGAAGTAGTTAATGTTCACCTGTCACTGGCAGATCATTACACATGGGTAATGTGGCTTCATGCAAAGTCAATTCAAGACAAGTATATTTATATAGCACGTTTAATTGGAGTTGACCAAAGTTCCGTACAAGTTAAAGCGAACAACAAGTAGAATATCATCAACAAAAGCAACAAAACAACAATACGTTGCAATGAAAAAATACAAGGGAATTATTATAATATGCAGGGCCGGCTCTGGCCGTTTTGGTGACATAGGAGAAATTCAGATTTAGAGGCCACCACCCTGCCCTAGGGTTAGGGTTAGGGTTCAACCCCCCAGAATCCAAACCCTTACCCCTTAAACCCCAACACACATCAGGAGATCATACGATTTTTATTTTCATAAATAACTGTATTTATTATTATATAAATAAATAATTGGTCCCTGATATTGTTGTCTTAAAAGTGTTCAGGCAGTTTCATTACAATTTACACTGTTATTAACATATAATTGCGGCCGGTCGGATGAAAAAGTGTGATAAAGAGAGTTACAGGGGTGAAAAGTTTATTTATTTATTTATTTATTTATTTATTTATACATTCCACCGGCATTATTTTTTTCATTATTATTTTTTTATTTAATTTTTTTTAGGACAAGAAGTACCCCCCTCCTTCCACCCCCCCAAAGCGTGGTGCCCTAGGCGACCGCCGATGTGGCCTATACCTTCAACCGGCCCTGATAATATGTGCACAAATCAAAAACTGAAATAGAATAAAACTTGTAAGAGCCATTTAGAACAATAAAAGTTTATAAAATACTAATACATTTAACAGAAAGCGTTAGGTTATTCCAAGTGATGCTTGCATGATTGAACTGGTACGGAGTAACATCAGTGTCAATATTGACACTGCAGGGTACAGAGACAACAGCATATCACAGCCAACACACATAGGCCCACATTCCTGTGTGGTTGTGGCTTTATTGCATTTGAGCGGTGAGGCGTTATGGCTGCACCAGTACAAGGGCCAGGCGTCTGAAATGAACAAAGGCAACTGAAAACACTTGATTGCTGTACATACAAACGGCAGACTTGAACAGCGCAAGAAGAAGGACTTTGAAGAATCAAAGCTGCAGTTAAATTGGCAGCTCGGTAGGCAAGCTACCCTGATCTCAAAGCCTATATATCAGCTTCAAAAATGTCACAATATTATGTGAATCATTAAAAAAAGATAAATTATTCAAGGTCAGAGTCAGTTTTAGTTGCGTCACAGGAGGAATTCAGCAGCTGCTCAAAAGGCAACATCCTTCTGTTGTTAAACTTTTATCATTTTGTCCACAACTTAAAATGACATTTAGTTACTGCATTTAGCACTCACTATCTAACCTTTCTCCAGAGATATGTTTCCATATTGCAATGCTTCATCATCATCACCTCCTTCTTCTTTTTCTTTTGCTTGGGTAACAGGTTTTACAGGAAGTGGATTTCATTAGCGAATTTCCTGTTTCTTAAAAAAAGCACAACCCTGTGCCATACTGTTAATATGTGGAGTCCATCCTCAAAGGCCTGACCGTAATCATGTTTGACAACCTCAACTTAACAACCTTCAATAATTCAGTCAGTGTCATCATGAAAAACTCCGGAGAAGAAGCAGCGGGACGTATTCTGTTGTTCATAACACACCTTCGCCCTCTTGGGTACAAAGCAAAATCAGATTTGTCTTGCATGTCCATGCATCAAATATGAAATGCCTCTCTCCACTCCGATTGAATTAGGCTTTACAGATGGCTTCACAATAGCGAGAGAAGCCCCCAGCCAGTGAGCTCCAGATAAGAGGCAGCGTACAGTAAAGCAGCGAGTGTGCGAGCAGCGAGTGAATAATATTGAATGTTTACACTTGTACACATCACTTTCTTTTATCAGACAAGCACATCTTGTCTGCCTGGAGTCTCTGGAGAGTCCCAAAGGACCTCGGCATATTATCTGAGGGAAGCAGCTTCATGGAGCGCATACTGTATGAAAGACAGCGTCTCTGCTGCACTGAGCTGAAGACAGCAGAGGGGGAATTGTATTAACAAGAGTGTAGCAGCATGAGGCAACCTGTTCCACTGGCAGCTTTTCTTCTGCATTAGTGACTCTCGGGGGCTCAGGAAGTGAATGGCCTTGTGTGTGTGTGTGTGTGTGTGTGCATGTGTGTTAGCGTGTGTGTGTGTGCGTGTGTGTGTGTGTGGGTGTGTGTGTTTGCACATCTATATGTGCATGCATGTGTTGTATTCTATGTACACGTATAAGCCAATGTTGTAAAGTAAGATTAAAGCTAGGGTTGGTAATCTTCTTCAAAAAGATTGTTGTGTTATATTTGTTGAAAATCTCTTCACATCCCGACAGCAATCAATAAATCAAGTGCTCTGACAAAAAACAGAAAAAAAAAGTCTGGTATGTGTTTACGTTCATTATGGTATGTTTACGTCCATAATGATATATTTGGGGGAGTGGCTGTGGAGGGAGGCCTGAAGGGACGGACTGTCAGTGTTGAAAACTTTCTTTTTTGGAGCTAGTGCTGCTAGCTACTTTCATTGTAAAAGAGTTGGCAACACTGGGTTGGGTTTTTTGGTTGGATCATTTTTTAAATCTAGCGTATTCTTGCTAATTTCTTAATATTACCCACCCTAGCTTTAAGAAAAAAATGTTTTTTTGAATTTTGCTCGTTATATTATAGCTTTTAAAGGATTATTTAGCCATTTAATGAAACTTATTCTTACTTATTCACTTCAGATGACAAGATCAATACCACGCTCATGTCTATACACTCAATATAAAGTCGCAGCCAGTGAAGCTTAGCTTAGCACAACGACTGGAAGTAAAACAATCTCAACAGTCTACCAGCTCCTCTAAAGCTCAATAACTAACAGCGTATATCTTGTTTGTTTTATAAACTTAATTTAGACGGGGACGCTTCACTGAGAGCATTGCTCTATTTTTATATTAGCTATTGTCTATTTCTAGGCTATAAAGGTTAAACAAACAAGATAGAGCATGTTCATTTGTTATATCTCGAACCAGGCAGATGTTTCCCCCAGTTTCCAGTCTTTATATTAATTAAGATAACTGGCTGTAGATTCATGTTTAGCGTACAAACATCAGAGTGCTATTAATCGTTCTATCATCTAACTCTCCTTATAGAGTTTATAAGCAACTCCAATATGTCCCTAACTAATCCTTTAAAGCTGAAACAATCCTTGAAATGTTGCGAATGAAAGCCCAAAAAAACACAAAAATACCATCCACTAGGGAAGACCATGATGATGCGGTTGATAGGCCAGGGAAAAGACAGTAAGTGGACCTTTAGTTAAGACTTTTGGGGTCAAAAAACTTAAAAGCTATAGAGCTACGTATATAAGCAATAAAAAAAAAATAAAATTAGTACAACTATCATAACTAACATTGAGCAATAAATTGGCTGATATAAGCTCATCACAGATATACAGAGGTATTTGCATATACTGTATGTCAGTGGGTAATAAACAAGAAATTTCAGTACAGAAATCCCAAAGATATGTTTTAAGTAATAAAGAGACGTCATATTTTGGGCACAATTTTCCAAAAAAATGAGGTGGTCCATTATTTTCTGTGAAAAAATAATATCAGCCTGTCATATTCGTTTTTACTTTCAAATATCAGCCTCAAAAAACAGTACTGGTTGGGCTCTAATTATAACCCTGGTATTTATAAATGTACCAAGTGAAGCTGTACCAAATCCAAGGCAAATATAACCTACAGTGTTAGTATACCTATTTCTGCATTTCAATGAAACCTGCAAATAACCTCACGGTGTAGAATGAGGAATTAAGGATAGATTATGCCGCAACATCTGAGCAGGAAGCTCCAAAACACACGTCGACTCAGTTAGGATGAAAATGCAAAGCTTCTACACACGACCAGCGTATGGAGGGTTTAAAATCCCACCAGACCAACCATCTGGAATATGAGGGGAGGGTGTGAAGGGGATATTCCTGTAGGACAAGCCATCTCGCTGCTCTGCTTTTGATATGAGCCAGGTCGTGCTCTGTATCCACAATAAGTATCCAGTTTCTGCTTATGTATTCCTTCATACAAGTGAAAGCTCCATAGCAACAAGCCGGAGCCTTTTATGGCTCCCGTGCGCATTGTGGAGCTTAATGAAATCCTGCTCTCGTTCTCTTGTAGATCGACGCAGTGAAAGACAGTCGGAGTTTGGCCGTCTTACTGCTTAAATCTTGTTGAGCATCAATTAATGGCAATCAAATGGATGAGTCTCTTGCAGAGGGAATCAAGGCTTGTGTATAGAATCTAATTAGGTATAGCTCTGACTCTCTTATATGTTTATTGACAGCAGTGTGGGAAAGTAAAGAGGTAAGGAAACCATGCTTAAGCAATGCAAAGGGGAAAAAAAGTGATAATAAGACATATATGTCTGTCAGTTTCAAACCCCCGCTGGATTACGTCGCTGTGTCCGGAGCAAATGACATCATGTGCACAGGTCTGTGGGGCGCTTTTGTCAAGACTCTGTAAGCCATAACCAGCGTGTGACATATCACAATCCAAGCCAGGAGGTCACATCCATGTCAGCATGTTTGGAGCTTTCGTCAGCTGTGTAACCAGGAAATGGGAGGTGGAAACGTAGGCGAAGGTCTGCTGGGCGCTGACGAAAGCGCTGCTGCTCTCTCTCCGACCGAGGTCGGGATCATCGCAGCAGACGTCTCAGCCAGACACCCATCGGCTTACGCATCTTAATGGATTAATGTGAACGTTAACAGCAGTCAGCACCTTTTTATTCCAGCAATAAATTGCGGTAACTGATTTCATAGCTCCTAATCTCTGGGTTAAGGTGTGCTAAACTGTGAAATGAGCTGCTTGTTTGAATGCAAACCCACAGACTTGGTTTACAACCGTCACATGACTGAAAAACACTGACGGGGGCATGCAGATGGTCTTTCCACTCATTTTTTCCAGTCACTTTCGTGACTGTGAATATCCCCTGCTAGTTAGTGACAGCCTCTTTATCTGCTCACGTTTCCGGTAAGGGGCTCTTCTGTTTTGTCAGGAGTTTGGCTCGTTGGTCACATCCTACTTTAGGTGAGGAGAGGATTGGCATTAGAGTCATCTGTGTTTCCAGGAGATAACTCTGCGGTGAGGCTGCTGCTAATCCTTCCATTCAGTATGTTGAGTAATTGTGGGCGACACGCATTGTCCTGAAGTGAGGTGGAAAATGTGGCTTTTTGCAGAAATCTGCACTAATAAAAATGTTTATATCAACAATGGATCACATCACTATGTGTGATGTGAAAGGTGTCAACCATAGTGACAAACCCACATATAATTATCACCCGACTCTCCGGTTCCCCTCAGCTCTACAGAGCGTTTTAGCATCTTTCAGCTCATTGTTTTGGTTTTTACAGCCCACAGTGAATTGGATTTATTTGTACAGATTAAACTCATGTGACATAACGTATTAATTAGTGAGCTTTAAATGTGAATTTTGTTAGCTTTGGACGGTGCTAGGTTAGCTGTTTCCTTGTTTCCAGTCTTTGTGTAACCGGCTGCTGGATGTTGCCTTCTATTTAATGGACTGATATGAGAGTGGTATTGTTCTCCGAATCTACCTCCCCACCGGAAAGCTTATAAGCATATTTTCCAAAACGTCGAAACTATTGCTTTAAAGTCCTTACGACAGTCTGAGGCCATGTCCACAAGAGTCAACATCTTGCACGGTTGTGACGCTATCGTGTTGACAAAATCTGTCCACAGACAGACAGACAGAAATATTATAAGTACATGGCAAAGAACTCCAAAACCTCTTCTGTGGTAGTTCCCGCTACAGTGGGAGTCTCCAAGACCACATATTACCATGAAGACACAGACTCCCAGGGTGAAAACAAAAACCAGCGTCGCTGTCTCGGCTGGTAATAATTACTGTAGTAGATCACATCCCTTCTTTATGTTCTCAAAGTCGTCTGACAACATTAACATAAATAAAGGTTACCCATATTGCGTGATCAGCCATTTAAAATGAACAATCACAGAAAGAATTGAAGATGACAGAAAACTGGCCTCCTGATATTTCTGCCTCGCAGCCCCCGAACACGTAGGTTTTGGAAAAGCTTTGATTTACCCATCCCCGCTACAGGACCAGCCTTATCTCTCTGAAGAAGACAGACAAAGGCATACAGTTCTTTCATGTAATGACAATAAGGCAATAAGGGAAAACCCAACTCCCTCCACTCCCCCTACCCTTCCACCTCAATACCTCCCCCACAACACCAATGAGTGTCTCAGAAGCCATTTTCCATTAAATCCTGGTTTTAACCCCAATGACCCCCACTTATACACACAGCTCACTCCATCCCCCCACTCGATAAGGGAATTGAATTAGTGTTACTGCGTGAGATATGAACCCTCTCGGCTGCAGAAGCCCAGGCCAAATAGTTTCAGCTCAACTGTGTGTGAGTGGCTCAAAAGAAGGTTTATAAAGAAGAGTATAAGGTTGGAGGAGATTGGAGGGTTGAATGTCATATAAACTGTGCGGAGCGCTAAATAAAATGTACACACTGACTGCACAAACACTGAAGCGTGAATGGGGAGCAGACAGCATCCCTCCGCCTCTTCTTCCTCCTACTCCCCCTGATTTATACCTCTTGGAAGATTGTGTTAAAAAAGTGTGAATAATGCTCTGCTGTGCCGTTTGACAGAGCCTGGTCTACTGCTGTCTGACCCATATGTGTGTGTGTGTGTGTGTGTGTCCATTCAGGTGTGGGGTTTGACCGCTGTGGCTGATACAGTATTAGTGCTGATATTTTTGGATTTACACTGCTAAAGTCAAGCGTTGCTGATAAAATTTGTCAGTTTTCTTGCCAAAGGGTATTCAGTGTTTCCACATATTTTTATTCCTGGCAAGTTAAAGCCTCCACGGAAACTGTGTACCATAAAATTGTATTATACTGTATTGGTAATAACTAGTGCTTGAAGTGGAAAAAATTAGTTCTCCCCTTATTCACATGTTGGCGTGGGTGTCGGCCGGTATCAGCAGTCTCTTGCAACTTATTCCTATTTATTCATGGTTTCTTTAAGCATGTGATTTTATTGCTATATCCTTATACGTGGGCTATTCATCTTCTATAGTTGGCCTATAATACTCCAATAATATTCCAACTGGAGCATTATAGGGTTGTGGTGGTGTGTTTGCATGTAGTGTTAATACTTAAAGTGCTTTCCTTTGTTATTTATAGTAATAAATCTATAATATATTATAGGATGTCTATAGCCTGGAATCAACAGCAGCCAGCCAGCCAGCCAGACAGGGAGGTACACATGCAGAGCTGAGGTGTGTGAGTTGTTCATTCAGGTTTTAGGAGCAGAGTCCCAGTCAGGATGCTCCTACGGTACATAAATACAGAGACACATTCTGAATTTCAACAGAGAATAAAAGATACTAGGAGATATTGGGTTTCAGGTCCTCCCTCAAGAAAATTTCAAATGTTTTTTTACTTCAATTTTACATCATTTTTACATCATTATTCTTTATTATTTATCACAGCCTGAACATTAATTTCTTTTGGAAATGTTTTCCCTGTAAAGTCATATTCTATAAATCAAAAGAGCAGATTCCGAAAACTTTTAAATAATTTTTCATTAATTATATTTGTTCACAAATTTAAAAAAATATATATCACAAACAGCTCACTAATTATTTTACAAAAAGGACGTGAACATTGTATTGATAAATTACACCCTCGTTCTCACCCCACCTGCACCGTGCCGTGCGTCATCTCGTCTAGATGCTCCCAACATAGTTTTTATGTTAATATGGTATGAGGTGCTGCACTGTTATGAATCGTCATTATAAGTCTCACAGAGAACCTTATATGGAGAGGAAGGAGAAGAGCTTGTGAGAAGTTCCGGTACGCAAGAAAAAGTCACGGTACACCAAGGAGTAAAATGAAGATACTGCGTACCGGTGAATACCGGCCCACTTCAAGCACTGGTAATAACAACAATATCTAGACTCGCACGTGGCCCTATCCCTTCTCCTTATCCCCTGTGTGTGCTCTGTCGTACATGTATGGAGTCGCTACTATTTCTACTGCATTCTTTCCCTCTCTGTCTCCATTACACATATAAGGACATTCCTATTTCCAATAGACAACAGTGATCCATCACTTCCACCTTGAGTCGCTCAGAGCAGGACGCCTTATACATACAGTAGCTGTCCCTGCTGGAAAAGGTGTTATAGCCTATATACATCCATGCTGGGTCCACACACTTGCACATACACAAAATGCATTGGTATAAAGGTACATTCTAGTCTATTTAGGCGGTATACTGAGGTTTTGGTGAGCTCTGTAGAGCTTGTATCCATGTGCTCTCCACCTCGCTTGGCTCCTGGTTTCCACTACAGTGAACCCAACAGTTGCACACACACTGCTGCTGGCTATGACCATTGTTGTACGTTGGTATCATCTGGATCTAAATCTACAATTCCTGACTGCTCACTGTCTTCCAGATAGCATCTTGACATTTCCATCGAGCTGAAATAAAGTGCAAAACTGCTGTTAATGTTACTTTTATTTAAACTTTCATAATTCAACTGTATGCTGAGAGGTCTCCTCTGATGTGTGTGAGCACCTGACTACACTTAAAATGTCTCTTGTGATGATGATTGTTTGCCAGTAAAGACGACAGACAGTATAGGCTTACTCGGAGCTTTCAGAGCACTCAACAGTGATTAACTGAACCATCCCACGGCCGAATTGAGTAACATCATAAACATCGATTGCAGGTACATTCTCCACCGCTGAATATGTCCTAATAAAATCAGCATATACATTATCCATACTTTAATGTGCACTATACACCATAGCCTTTACCGGTCGGCTGTGGTGCAGGCTTGTTACCTTGGTGACGGAATGAAAGGTCAGTCCGCTCTGCGCACGTGTGCGTGCACAAGTGAGGTGCAACATAATCGTGTCTTTGCAGATATGTGCGTTCATGTCGCCGTACATGAAGCAGCACATGAATATGCATGTCATCGCTATGACACGGCTGCATTACGCTGCACTGGAATAGTAAATGGGAGGCTGTGCTCCGATGTGGCATGCATGGCTGCAGTAATGTGGTGTTTACACACTGACAGGTGCAATCCTTTTCTTCAAAATGAATCAACGAAGGCAGCCAAGCCACAGTAACTCAAGGGTAGTCATCGGGGGACTCAGAAGCTGTGTCCAAATGCTCGCATAGGGCATACTAATAGCATGCAATGTGTAGTGTGTGCAATATCTGTATGCAAATTGAGTAGGTTAAAGGTATGGGTATGCATACAATATAGATGAGAATGTAAACAGTCACTGATATAAAGTCTGACTGCACACAGAAAGTGCTACAGACTGTATTCTGGTATGTGGCGTTCAGTTCAGAAGCTGAGCTGTAGACTGCATTAAAAACTTCAGACGTTCCACTGTGGTTTGTCACCACCACAAAAAGAAATATTTACCAAAAAGGATACCATGTCTGTCTACCATGGCTAAATATGAAGTTGTAACCAACGGGTTAGCTTAGCTAAGCAGAAAAAGATTTGCTTTCTTGCAGAGAGTTAGATGAGAATATTGATACCACTCTCATGTCTGTCCATTAAGACTGCACCTCTAAAGATCACCAATTAACACCAGGCGGCTACCTCCGGTTCTGAAAAGTGAAGCCGATGCGGAAGTGTCTTAAACCTGCATTCTTTCCAACAGTCAGCAGGGGGCGACTCCTCTGGTTGCAAAAAGACGTCTGATTGTATAGAAGTCTATGAGAAAATGAGCCTACTTTTTACTTGATTTATTACCTCAGTAAACATTGTAAACATGAGTTTATGGTCTCAATCGCTAGTTTCCGTTGTCCAGTCTGGGAGTTGTTTGTGTTTTCGTCTTAGAACTTTAACCCTTTCACAGTGTGTTTTCAGTTCATGAATGTAACATTTTGGTCGCCTAAATATGTCTTACTCAGTTTTCGGTTGTACTTAGCTCCACCTTCTCGTGTCACTTCTGGTTCCAAAATACCAAGATGGCAACGGCCAGAAACCAAGATGGCCACAGCCAAAATGACGAACTCGAGGCTTCAAAACGGCAGTCCACAAACCAATGGG